>JASFAX010001918.1:0-48218 GCA_030737875.1 Allium sativum
GCGTTAGAACTGGGTAAGCATGCATAATGATATATCAAGGCAGAACAAGAACATAAATATATATGTAAAACAGAGTAAGTGAGAATAAAACAGCGGAATATCTCAAACCATCTCAAAACAAGTCTAGTACATCATAAAGTCAACTGCCAAAATAAACATGTCTAGTACATCATAAACAGAAATACTGAAATACATAGTGCTATCCCCAAAATAAAGATGATAAACCATAGCGAGCTCAATGTCCAGACATACATGAGCTATCCAGCAAACAAGCAAGCGATCCAAGCTAAGCACCACTATTCCCTCCCTGAGAACCTGGGGGGGGGGGGGAGAAACGGAAGAAAAGAAGCGAAAGAGAACAGGTCAGTCAAAAAAACTGGTAAGCCCTACTACGATCAGTCTATAAACTAATAAAGTTAGCATCATGATGGAAACTGAGATGAACATACTGGCAATAGATAAAGGTGTCATCACATAAAGAAGATTAAGCTTTGCACCACAGTGTACTAGCAAACTAACATAACAGGTATTGATCCCTCAGCCCAAACTTTGGCCCAATAACATGAGGTGACCTTAATACCAGGTCCAGCCCAACGGTCTAGTCGATCAGCTCCCTATAAACATAACACGTCAAGTGTTGGTGTCCATACGACCCACATATGGTTGTAGTCAGACTGTGCTGGGTCCACCTTCGGGTGTATCAAGCCCTCGGGTGTCAACCCCAGACACCTAAGCAATAATGCACATTCTAAACCTACTGGTACCCGTGCCTCGAGTTTGTCCAACACCGGACTACGTGCACGTCCGTAGCCCGCCTGGACCTGCACCGCTGTACCACTCAGCCGTCGCTTTGGTCGCTTACATCAGTCCAGTAATCGTGCCCCGCCCTAGCCTAGCCACTAGGGTTGTGAATGATACCAAACTGGGATTATTGCTGGAACAGACCACGTTGCTAGGGTTTTCTAAGAGGGTTAAGTGTGGTTTAACCCCTCACTAATCATGGATTAAATTAGTTAAGTGTAACCAACAGTTCACCACTTAACCCCATTTAATCCCTCGTATCCCCAAAATTGGTTAAGTATTAGTGGGCCATGACTTAACCCTAATCATGAGGCATTAATTAATTTAATTGTGCCTTAACCTCTCACATTATACTTTGTTGCGGTTACCTAGTTAAGCCGGTGGGTTCCGGGTAGATTTACACCACAACTTGGTCTAACCTCGGGTCTTGGCACCACATGACCAACTTCTCACATTGGATCCTATTGTTTGTAGCCACTAGTTAAGCCGGTAGGTTCCAGGTAGAATTACGCTACAAATTCAACCCAACCTCGAGTTGGCCACACTTATGTTTTCTAAGTGTCATGTCCACTTTATTTTCAAAACATAATTACAAGTTTAACAAATACTTGGGTAGACCTAACTTAATAGGTAAATTCCCAAGGGGTAATAGGTAAATTCCCAGTCTTATATTTTCATGTATTTTAAGTTTTACCCAAACCCCCCAACGTCATTCTATCGCTAACATATTCGTCATAACGCATAAAGGATAGAAAGAGGGAACTTGGCACAACATACATGATGAATCTTACATATCATAATAAACATGCATAACATGTTGGACTTGCATAACTTAGCATAGTGAACTTGCATAAACATGCATAACTTGTTAAACTTGCAAATCATGGCATAGTGAACTTGCATAAACATGCATAACTTATCAAACATGTGTAACATGGCATAGTGAACTCGCATAAGCATGCATAACTTATTAAACATGTGTAACATGGCATAGTGAACTCGCATAAGCATGCATAACTTATTAAACATGGGTAACATGGCATAGTGAACTCGCATAAGCATGCATAACTTATTAAACATGTGTAACATGGCATAGTGAACTCGCATAAGCATGCATAACTTATTAAACATGTGTAACATGGCATAGTGAACTCGCATAAGCATGCATAACTTATTAAACATGTGTAACATGGCATAGTGAACTCGCATAAGCATGCATAACTTTATTAAACATGCATAAATCCCAACTTTCATCACATATTAACTTTAGAGTTTCTAAAATGAAGGTAAGAGGGCTTACAAATATTATGAAGACACAAATCTACAAGTAAAGATTGAGAAGCCCTTTATGCAAGCATAAAAACCCAAAACAAAGCTCCAATAAGAAACACCCTTAAAAAAAATCCCAAAAACTCTAGCTTAGCAAATAAAACTTGCAACTTGATGGTGTATGCAAGCTAATGATCATTCATACAACTTAGAAATGCTTGTATGAACATCATAATCTTCATAGGAATGATTTATGAAGAGGGTGGAGGCTAGGGTTTTTAAGTGGAGGCCATTTGAGAAATCAATTTGACATAGTTTGGTTGCTAGAATGAATAATGGGGTTTTAGGGTAGGATTAGGGTCATATTTATAGAAGATTAGAGTGATATTAGCCTTAGGATTAACCCTTAGTTGAATTAGGTCCATCAGATTTCGGAATTCTCCAGAACCAAGCCACACAACCAAGCCCAGATCAGAAATGGTGCGCCAGGCAAAACTGCCCGGCCACCCCGTGTCGACAGGGCAGTCGACACCCTTAGACCCCTGTCGACATGCCTGTCGACTTGGGGGTCTTGGCGGGAGTTTTCCCGCTGACGCCAGTTGTACCCTAACCCTTGTTTTTAACTTAAAATTTAAATCTGTTTTTAATATGGAAATTTCTGAAAACTTCAATGGGCCTTAACTGGGTCATACGGACTCCGATTTTCGAAAACTCGGACTCTATTTCGCGTATTTTTCCGAGACGAACGCAATGGCACAACCCGTTTCCCCTTGATTCAGATTTTTAAATTAAATTCTGCCTCAATTTATATCTTAACAGGTTATTAAAAATACAGGTTGTTACATTCTCCCCTCCTTAAAGGATTTCGTCCCCGAAATCTTCAAGTTAGGAAGAACATATCCTACCATCCAACATCCATCTACTCAAAACATCATCCACGAGCAACCATTGTCCTTAAAAGATTCTAAATGCTGTATGAACATATGCAAAAGTGTGTATATGTACTTATCTAATGCAAAGATCAATGCAAAATATGTTAGTGAAATGTATCCATATGTATGCAAATCCCTAACATAATGTATAATATCTACATGCGTGCTCAATCATACATCCATATGCAACATCCATGTGATAGCATACAAATTTCATCCAAGAATAAGCATAAACACTCATGCACATGCAATATGAGGAGTGTGTGAGCCGATCTAGTGCCTAATGTGTATCATGCATCCACGAGTAACCACTTGCAAACACTTGCAACCACTTGCAACCATCAAACATAACATGTCTCAAACACATGTTTCATCCAAAGGATTCTACCTAAGGTTCTCATGATAAGATAGACACGATGAACTAGATAAACTAGATAGACATGGAAAGATAAAGAGATTGAGAGTGTACCATCAAAAAGGAATGGATAAAGCCTACGCATCTTCTCTTCAGTTTCCCAAGTTGCGTCTTCCTCGGCTTCACCCCATTGAACCTTCACCAACTTGACCTCACGATTCCTTAGCTTCTTGATCTCTGTCCCCAAGATACGAATCGGAGCTCTCCTCAAGGTAGCTTCTTTCTCTACTTCCACATCTTCTAGAACACTTGGCTCAACCACCTCTGCTGACTTATGCAAACACTTCCGGAGATGCGAAACATGAAAAACATTATGCACTCCAGCTAGCTTCTCGGGCAATTCCACTCTATAGGCCATCTGCCCGATCCTCTCTACAACTGGAAACGGTCCAACAAACCTTGGTGCTAACTTTCCTACTGCTCCAAACCAAACCACATTCCGCAAAGGAGAAACCTTCACGAAAACCATATCCCCAACATCAAACTCCAAATCAGTCCTTCGCCTATCAGCATAAAATTTCTGTCTGTCTTGGGCCGCCTTCATCCGTCTTCTAATCAACTCGACCTTCTCGGATGTATCTCTAATCATGTCAGGTCCAAGTATAAGCTTATCTGTAGTCTCCCACCAACATGTAGGTGACTTGCACGGTCTCCCATATAAAGCCTCAAATGGTGCCATCCCAATGCTTGCCTGATAACTGTTATTATAAGCAAATTCCACAAGAGGAAGATGGTCTTCCCAAGTACCACCAAAATCCAGAATGCAAAGCCTCAACAAGTCCTCAAGTACCCTATTCACCCTTTCTGTCTGACCGTCCGTTTGTGGGTGATAAGCCGTACTCAGGTTCAACCTCGTGCCCATAGCTTCCTGCAAACTGTTCCAGAACTGACTAGTAAAGATGGGGTCTCGGTCACTGACTATGCTAGAAGGGACTCCATGTAGTCGTACTATCTCACGAAGATATACTGATGCTAGTCCAGATGCGGTCCTTTATCTCTTCACCGGAATGAAATGAGCACTCATCGTAAGCCTATCCACAATGACCCATATGCTTGTATTCCCTTTTCTTGACCTTGGCAATCCGTCAACAAAGTCCATAGAAATACTCTCCCACTTCCATAGCGGGACCTCTAGAGGATGCAATAGCCCACCGGGCTTCTTCGACTCGGCTTTTACTCTCTGACGAACAACACATCTAGAGACAAACTCTGCCACATCCTTCTTCATTCCAGGCCAGAAGAAAATGCGCTTCATATCCTTATACATCTTATCTCCACCCGGATGTATAGTCAACTTGGAGCGATGTGCTTCCTCAAGAACTTTCCTCACCAAGTCTTCCACCATCGGAACACAAAGCCTTCCGTCTCTCCTCAGCCAACCCTTATCATCTATAGAATATCGAGCAAGGTGACTAGATGTCTCCCCTCGAATCAGCTTATCCATAATCTCAATTATCTGAGGGTCTTCCTTCTGCGAAGCCCCAACTTGATCCAGAAGGTAGGCCTGAGCTCAAGAGATGCTAAAGAACCGGTCATCGACTCAACTGCCCAAGAGAAATCAAAGGTTGCCAAGAACTCTAAATTCTTCATCTCAACAAATAGAGGACTTAGTGTCAACCTTTTTCTACTCAACGCATCCTCTACAACATTCCCCTTGCCAGGGATATAGGCTATATCAAAATCGTAGGACGCCAAGAATTCCATCCACCTTTGCTGCCTCAAGTTCAGATCCTTCTGCGAAAAGAGATACTTCAAAGACTTATGATCAGTATACAGCTCAAATCTCTCTCCCAGAAGATAATGACGCCAAGCCTTGAGTGCATATACTATCGCTGCCAGCTCTAGATCATGAGTGGGATAATTCTTCTCATGCACCTTAAGTTGCCTACCACCAAAACATATAACTCTGCCTTCTTGCATCAGAATGGCGCCCAATCCCTTGCCACAAGCATCAGTGTACACGGTAAACATCTTACCACCATCGGGTAAAGCTAGAACTGGTGCTGAGGTAAGGGCTCTCTTGAGTCTCTGAAAAGCAAGCCCACAGTCCATATCCCAAGCAAAAACTAAGTTCTTCTTCGTCAACTTAGTAAGAGGAGCGGATATCTTCGCGAAGTCCTTGATGAACTTCCGGTAAAAACCTGCAAGACCTAGAAAACTTCTCACTTCGGTTGCATTCCTTGGAGTCTTCCAATCCTGCACAGCAACTACTTTAGCGGGATCCACCGCCAAGCCTTGCTTAGATACTATATGCCCAAGGAACCGAACTTCCCTTCTCCAAAAGTGACACTTGGAGAACTTGGCCTTTAACTGATGCGCTCTAAGCGTATCCATCACCTCTACAAGATGCCTCGCGTGATCTTCTTCATCCTTAGAGAAGATCAGAATATCATCCACAAAGACCACGACAAACTTGTTCAAGAACTCTCGAAACACCCTACTCATCAAGTCCACGAAATACGCGGGTGCATTCGTCAAACGGAACGGCATAACAAGCCATTCAAAGAATCCATCTGGAGTTCTGAATGCAGTCTTGTCTATACTATCTTCAGTCACTCTGAGCTAATGAAATCCAGTAGCAAGATCAAGCTGAGAGAAAACAGAAGCACCAACAAGCTGGTCAAAAAGATCATCAATCCTCGGTAATGGGTGTCTGTTCTTCTTAGTCAGCTTATTCAACTCTCTGTAGTCCACACAAAGTCGAAGAGAACCATCTGCCTTAGTAGCAAACACCACAGGCGCTCCCCATTCGGATATACTTCGTCTGATGAAGTTCTTCTCAAGCAACTCCTTTATTTGCTTGCTGAGCTCCCGTCTCTCACGCGGAGCCATGTGCCGAACGGGCAAAGAAACAGGCTTAGCATTATCCACCAGATAAATGCGAAAATCAATCTCTCGTTTAGGGGGCAACCCCTTAACTTCTTCAAAAACATCTGGATAATCTCGGACCACCCTTACAGACTGAAGGGTTTCCTCTGACGAGTCGAGAGATTCAAGATAGCACAACATGACGGGATCCTTCGGATTGCATGAAATCTCTAAGGTGTTGCCAAGGCGAGTCACAAGCCTCACAACCCTATGCTCACAATCAAGAATGGCTCCATGTCTAGACAGCCAATCCATGCCCAAAATCAATCTGTGTCCCCTGAAACCAAGAACATACGCACTACACAAGAACTCTACACTGAGTATAGAGATCCTCAGATCCTCACATATCATAGATAGATGAGCAGAACCCCCAATGGGATTCGAAACACAAACGGGATCATCCACTAAGCTAGTACTAAGGTGCAAACTATCAACAAGATCAGATGAAATAAAGCTATGTGATGCACCAGAATCAAACAAGGTACGAACTGGAAGATCGGAAACATAAACAAGGTTCTCAACAAAAACACTACCTCGATCGGGAACTGGAGAGATATTGAGAGCATGAACTTGCCCTCCTGAAGGTCCAGCACGCTGAGTCTGACCCTGCCCTTTCTTCTTCGGGCATTCCTTGCTGAAGTGTCCAGTCTCACCACAGGAAAAACATCCACCACTAAGCTTCCTTTTCTTCTTCCTACAATCCTTAGCAAAGTGTCCAGGCACACCACAGTAATTGCACTTTCCCTTGCCTTTGTTGTTGTTCCCCTTCTTGTTCTTGCTCTGATTCCCCTGACTGCTTTGACCACCTTGATTGCCTTTACCCTGAGAATCAGTCTTCTTTGCTTGAGTATCACTCGACTTGACCTCCTTCTTTCCATCTCCCTGAAGTAGAGCCATATCGACCAAACTCTCAAAAGTAGCCCCATGCGGAATATGTGACATCGCCAAACCCTGCAGCGGCTCATTCAACCCTCTAGCAAATCGAAGAGCCTTCTTCTCAGGAGTGTTCACCATATCCAAACCAAAACGGGCCAGCTGATTAAACTTGTTCACATACTCCTTGACAGACATATCACCTTGCTTTAATGCAATGAACTTCTCCATCTGTAAATTCGCCTCAGCAGAAGATAGAAACTTGGCCACAAATCTAGCCCTCAAATCGGCCCAAGTCTCGACGGGCCTCGTCCCATTGGTGACCTCCCACCAATAGGCTGCTTCGTCCTTCAAAAGATACACTGTCAATAAGATCTTCCTCTCGTCATCAATCCTAAAGATAGCAAACAAGTCCTCAGTGTATTTCAGCCAATTCCTAGCTTCAACAAAAGATTCCGTGCCTAGGAAATTCTTGCCTCCCATCGCCTTGAAGTCTTTACAAACCTTCGTGAACTCAACCTGAGGATGCTGAGGGGGAGGAGGAGGAAGAGGAGCCTCAGCAACTGGAGGAGGAGGAACAGGAACCACCGGAGGAGGGACATTAGGGGGAGGATTCTCAACTACAGGAGGAGGAGTGGGAGTAGGGTTTGCGGGGCCAGCTGCCGCCCTAGCTTCTAGAAGTCTCCTATACCAGAGTGGTACGTTTACTCCATCCGGGATGGCAAGATTCTCAACAATACTGAAACGAAAGATAAGATAAGATTAGGTCAAGGGAACGAAGGATAACGCTAATGGCTTTTTGGGGAATAGCCTTTTAAAATACTAGACTTTTCTTTGGAAAATACTTCATACTTGTTTTGAAAATAGTTTTTCAAAAGTCTTTTAAAAACTTTTTGTTCTTCTTGTAAACCATATGCTCTGATACCAAATTTATAACACCCCACCTCCGCTAGGGTCACTCTTTCGGGGGCACTAGCTTCTGGGGGGCGTTAGAACTGGGTAAGCATGCATAATGATATATCAAGGCAGAACAAGAACATAAATATATATGTAAAACAGAGTAAGTGAGAATAAAACAGCGGAATATCTCAAACCATCTCAAAACAAGTCTAGTACATCATAAAGTCAACTGCCAAAATAAACATGTCTAGTACATCATAAACAGAAATACTGAAATACATAGTGCTATCCCCAAAATAAAGATGATAAACCATAGCGAGCTCAATGTCCAGACATACATGAGCTATCCAACAAACAAGCAAGCGATCCAAGCTAAGAACCACTATTCCCTCCCTGAGAACCTGGGGAGGGGGGGGGGGGAGAAACGGAAGAAAAGAAGCGAAAGAAAACAGGTCAATCAAAAAGACTGGTAAGCCCTACTACGATCAGTCTATAAACTAATAAAGTTAGCATCATGATGGAAACTGAGATGAACATACTGGCAATAGATAAAGGTGTCATCACATAAAGAAGATTAAGCTTTGCACCACAGTGTACTAGCAAACTAACATAACAGGTATTGATCCCTCAGCCCAAACTTTGGCCCAATAACATGAGGTGACCTTAATACCAGGTCCAGCCCAACGGTCTAGTCGATCGGCTCCCTATAAACCTAACACGTCAAGTGTTGGGGTCCATACGGCCCACATATGGTTGTAGTCAGACTGTGCTGGGTCCACCTTCGGGTGTATCAAGCCCTCGGGTGTCAACCCCAGACACCTAAGAAATAATGCACAGTCTAAACCTACTGGTACCCGTGCCTCGAGTTTGTCCAACACCGGACTACGTGCACGTCCGTAGCCCGCCTGGACCCGCACCGCTGTACCACTCAGCCGTCGCTTTGGTCGCTTACATCAGTCCAGTAATCGTGCCCCGCCCTAGCCTAGCCTCTAGGGTTGTGAATGATACCAAACTGGGATTACTACTGGAACAGACCACGTTGCTAGGGTTTTCTAAGAGGGTTAAGTGTGGTTTAACCCCTCACTAATCATGGATTAAATTAGTTAAGTGTAACCAACATTTCACCACTTAACCCCATTTAATCCCTCGTATCCCCAAAATTGGTTAAGTATTAGTGGGCCATGACTTAACCCTAATCATGAGGCATTAATTAATTTAATTGCGCCTTAACCTCTCACATTAGACTTTGTTGCGGTTACCTAGTTAAGCCGGTGGGTTCCGGGTAGATTTACACCACAACTTGGTCTAACCTCGGGTCTTGGCACCACATGACCAACTTCTCACATTGGATCCTATTGTTTGTAGCCACTAGTTAAGCCGGTAGGTTCCGGGTAGAATTACGCTACAAACTCAACCCAACCTCGAGTTGGCCACACTTATGTTTTCTAAGTGTCATGTCCACTTTATTTTCAAAACATAATTACAAGTTTAACAAATACTTGGGTAGACCTAACTTAATAGGTAAATTCCCAAGGGGTAGACCTAACTTAATAGGTAAATTCCCAGTCTTATATTTTCATGTATTTTAAGTTTTACCCAAACCCCCCAACGTCATTCTATCGCTTACATATTCGTCATAACGCATAAAGGATAGAAAGAGGGAACTTGGCACAACATACATGATGAATCTTACATATCATAATAAACATGCATAACATGTTGGACTTGCATAACTTAGCATAGTGAACTTGCATAAACATGCATAACTTGTTAAACTTGCAAATCATGGCATAGTGAACTTGCATAAACATGCATAACTTATCAAACATGTGTAACATGGCATAGTGAACTCGCATAAGCATGCATAACTTATTAAACATGTGTGACATGGCATAGTGAACTCGCATAAGCATGCATAACTTATTAAACATGGGTAACATGGCATAGTGAACTCGCATAAGCATGCATAACTTATTAAACATGTGTAACATGGCATAGTGAACTCGCATAAGCATGCATAACTTATTAAACATGTGTAACATGGCATAGTGAACTCGCATAAGCATGCATAACTTATTAAACATGTGTAACATGGCATAGTGAACTCGCATAAGCATGCATAACTTTATTAAACATGCATAAATCCCAACTTTCATCACATATTAACTTTAGAGTTTCTAAAATGAAGGTAAGAGGGCTTACAAATATTATGAAGACACAAATCTACAAGTAAAGATTGAGAAGCCCTTTATGCAAGCATAAAAACCCAAAACAAAGCTCCAATAAGAAACACCCTTAAAAAAAATCCCAAAAACTCTAGCTTAGCAAATAAAACTTGCAACTTGATGGTGTATGCAAGCTAATGATCATTCATACAACTTAGAAATGCTTGTATGAACATCATAATCTTCATAGGAATGATTTATGAAGAGGGTGGAGGCTAGGGTTTTTAAGTGGAGGCCATTTGTGAAATCAATTTGACATAGTTTGGTTGCTAGAATGAATAATGGGGTTTTAGGGTAGGATTAGGGTCATATTTATAGAAGATTAGAGTGATATTAGCCTTAGGATTAACCCTTAGTTGAATTAGGTCCATCAGATTTCGGAATTCTCCAGAACCAAGCCACACAACCAAGCCCAGATCAGAAATGGTGCGCCAGGCAAAACTGCCCGACCACCCCGTGTCGACAGGGCTGTCGACAGGGCAGTCGACACCCTTAGACCCCTGTCGACATGCCTGTCGACTTGGGGGTCTAAGCGGGAGTTTTCCCGCTGACGCCAGTTGTGCCCTAACCCTTGTTTTTAACTTAAAATTTAAATCTGTTTTTAATATGGAAATTTCTGAAAACTTCAATGGGCCTTAACTGGGTTATACGGACTCCGATTTTCGAAAACTCGGACTCTATTTCGCGTATTTTTCCGAGACGAACGCAATGGCACAGCCCGTTTCCCCTTGATTCAGATTTTTAAATTAAATTCTGCCTCAATTTATATCTTAACAGATTATTAAAAATACAGGTTGTTACACTACCCCCTCTCTCCTTTATTTCTTCATACAACACTCACGCTCTGCATGTTCTCCTTTAATTCAATTTGGTTGTCACATTCATGCACACTTAAACAAAAATAGAAATTAATATATTCATCCCTTCTTACTTATTCCCTTGTTTCCTGCACAATTTCTTTTTGATTTACCTTATATGCACGCATAAACATTGCACCTCCCAA
Source organism: Allium sativum (assembly GCA_030737875.1). NCBI lineage: Eukaryota > Viridiplantae > Streptophyta > Magnoliopsida > Asparagales > Amaryllidaceae > Allium > Allium sativum. The sequence goes on from JASFAX010001918.1 coordinate 11,287, forward strand.
CCAACAATTCATTCACTTGTTTAACGACCATCGTATTATTTTAGGGGATTGTTAAAGGGACTCCATTTTTTGTTAAGGGGAGGATAAATTTATGGGGACTCCATCTTATTTTTTATTTGTTAAGGGGTGTCTAGAATTTCAAAATAAAAATAAAATATAGACTAAAGTACCCCGGCCTCATCATCCATTAAACCCCATCGATCGAAATTCAATATCAGTTCGATCCAAACACACCGCGAGGTAAAAGAAAAAAGAAAAAAATTCAAACGTTGATAAATTCCGTTTTTGAAATTTTAGATTTTGTTGAAAAAGATGAATAAAATTTGTAGAAAGCGGATGAATTTTGTTAATTTGCACGAATGATGAATACAGTTCGTCATTGAAAGTTTGGATTTTGTTCAAGGGTGAATACAGTGTGTTAAGGTTTAGATCTTATAGTTTGATAAGAAAAATAACCTCGCCGTGAGATGATTTGTTAAAAGTAATTACACTAAAACAGTGTACGTATTCCAATAATAAAACAAATGTTTGTTAAGTGAATTTATGCTTATGTTCATGCTATGTTAAGCATATGTGTATGTTGTTACTGTTTTTTTTTTCATTTGCAGCTAGTGTGTTTTGTGTGTGTTTATTTGTTGTTGTTGTGCTCCACGCTTACTTTGATAGTGAAAACTAAAGTAAATAATGCTTGAATATGTTATTTTCATGTGTGCAGAACGTATATGTTTTATGTATTATTATTTTTCTATGTACAAAATTAAATTAGAGTTTTTGTTTTAAGGTTTTATTAATGAAGAGTATAGGGTTAGTATTTGAAAATTTATTAATATGTTTAAGGGGAGGCTAATTTATTTTAACCCCCTTGACAATTTTAAACTAAAATGAAAATGGTACTCCCCTTAACAAAAAGTAGAGTCCCTTTAAAAATTCCCTATGTTTAAGGGGAGGCTAATTTATTTTAACCCCCCTTAACAATTTTAAAATAAAATGAAAATGGTACTCCCCTTAACCAAAAGTGGAGTCCCTTTAAAAATTCCCTTATGGATTCTTTGATTCTAAATGAATTATTTCAGGCATGAACTTTTCTCTTTCCATATTTAAAAAAAATTGAAAAAAAAGACTTGCACTTTATTTTCAATGCTTGGCATAAATGCATGTGTAACGGTAAAAAAAAATTGCAGTAATTCAAGCGTTCCCTTCCCCACTCTATTTTAAAACCTGAGTTTCTCTGCCTCTCCACGGTACCTCTTCTTCTCAAATTTATTTATGATTCCTTCTTCTAAAAATAAGTTTAAACCTGAAGCCTTCTTGTAATTAAAAAAAGGAAGAAAGATTTCAATTGTCATTCTCTTCTTCTCCCACTTCAAATTTGTTCCCACTGCTTTCCCTTCTAAACATTGCCTTCTCCATGTAAAAAGAAAACAAAAAAAATAAAAAGAAATGGATCTTTGAAAACCTGCTGCTCTGGTTCAAGAATCGATCCTCCTCAAATTAAATCGTCCTCCTTCAAAACACGATCGCATCCCTTCAGCCTCCAGAATAAGATCTTCTTCCATCCAAACATCCACCGCCAAGTCAGTCGCCACCTGAAACTGAGCCGCTCTTCCACCTTAGTTGTTTCCACATCCATTTTCCCCTTGACAAGCTCTTTGCAATGGTGTTAGATTCACAACTATTTGTCACTGTCAAGACTTCAGCTTGGTTTGCAGGTGAGTGATTTATTCCGTTCACGAAATACTACGACTCTTGCTATTAGTAAAATAAAATAGTTCAAAATATAATTAATTTTTTTTTTTGACAAATTCGGTGATTAAAATTGAAATTGATTGATTTAACTAAAATGCGGCACTTAATTTGGACCGTTGATTTTATCGTAACATTTGATATTTTATTTGGACGGTAGGAATTGGTTGAATTCTTCATATAAAAAAGATACTTAAATAATTTGTTAAATTGACATTAAATATGATAATTGAAATGGATATTTATTGATAGTAAAAATTTGGACATGTAACTTGGATTGTTAAATTTTATATTAGTATTGGAATTTCCTATTACAATCATTTAAATAGCCCGATATTTGTTGGCTACCGATTGATTGTAAGATACGAATGGGGTACCGATTTAGATGTTGACTGATATTGAGATGGTTAATATTATTTATTTTGTTAAACGGTTAGTGAGTTGATATTTATGTTATCCATTACATTTACCACTATGTGGTGATCGATTAGTTGAATTTAGATTTTATTTTTGACCTTTGTACACTCTATTTGATATATGATATTGAATGTATTGTTGAACGTTGGATATTGTGTGATTTTTGTTGATCTTTTCCATTTGGAAAATCTGAATGATTGAATATTTAAAAAACTAAAAAAAAAGAGAAATATGGTAAGGAAAATGGATGAAATTTCACTATGAATCAAATTGGATATTTTAGATTTGAATAAATTGTCAAATTTTAAAGGATTATCCCTTGAAATGATATAGACTATGGAAGCATGGGTATGAAGTATGTTTATTAAAATCAGTGACATAATAACTTGAATGTGAATAGAAGTTTAATTATTGGAAATTTTGAAACATTGGATTAATCACAAATTGATATATTTTGTAAGACACTTAAGTGAATTTTGGAAAATGGTGAGACCTTTATATAAACCAGAATAAGATTTGAAATTATGATCATTTGTATATTTCATTTGATTTGATTTGACTAATATGAGAATTTTAGTCCTGACACGAGTGTTTTTTGTTTTGCATGTAACGCTCGGGTCAGATACGAGTGTTGCAGATTATAGATTTCAGCTCACAAAGAAGAGAGGCATGTGAAGACGCATGCGCACGCACACAGATTTGGCAAATTTGCTACTAATTTTATTTTGTTTAAAAATTTGTGTACTTCCGCTGTGTAAAGTTTTGTATAAACTCTGATATTTTGTGTAAAATTATTCCGCTGTGGGATATTGTAGTTTTTATTTTTGTGATTTCTATGTTTGATTCTATTAAACACATAAGCTAAATAACAATTTATCATTTCGAGCGGTTTAAGTTGGTTTAACAACTGCGGTCGAAAAGGCAGGATGTTACAGGAACCTTGTTTAAAATATGATTAGACATATTTAAGGTCTCCCCCCACAAGTTCGTCGATAAGCCAGAGTTCAATAGCATCACATCAATCATGTCTTTTAATGTTATATTCTTTCTGTCGGTAACACCATTTTGTTGCGGTGAATAAAAGGTAGTTGTTTGATGAATTATTCCATTTTATGCACAGAATTGTTCAAACGGTGATTCATATTCCCCACCTCGATCAGATCTCAATATCTTGATCTTTTTATTTAACCGATTTTCTACCTCAGCCTTGTACTTTATAAATGATGTAATTGCTTCATCTTTGTTGTTCAAAAGATATACATAGCAATATCGTGTATAATCATCAATAAAAGTAAAAAGGTACTTTTTCCCAACTCTTGTAGGCAGTGATTTAAAATCACATAAGTCTTTATGAACTAAATCTAGTTGTTCAGTACTTCCACGAACAGTGTGAAATGGTTTCTTGACCATTTTGGCTTCTACACATGTTTCACATTTGTAATATTTATCTACTTGGAATTTAAGAATTAATCCCAAGTTTGCCAGCTTTATCATTTTTTCGAAATTTATGTGTCCTAATTTATCATGCCATAATAAAATTTCATGCTCAAACAAATAAGAAACTTCAATTTTATTAATAGCACAATCAGAATACATAGGTTTATTGCCAACAACGGCTACATTCGCCTTAATTAGGCCATCACATAAGTATCCCCTTCCAATATAAATTATAACTTTGGACAGAACCATCTTGTCTGACTCGAAGACCATTTTGAATCCTTTTTTTGATAGTACTCCACCAAAGATGTGATTCATGTGGATGTTTGGAACGTGAAACACGTCATTTAACTTGATAGTTTTTCCAGAAGTAAACTTGAGGATTACTGTGCCGCTGCCATCGATCATGGAAACTACAGAATTACCCATGTAGAGTTTTTCTCTGTGATCGAATTTCTGGTATGTAGAAAACATGAATTTTTCATAGCAAACATGACGTGTAGCACATGTATCTATCCCACCATTGATTAGGATTCTGAACTAGATTTTATTCAGATACAACTACCAGGAAGTTGGACTCGTCTACTTCCATGTTATCCACTATGTTTGCCTCTGAGTTTCCTTGCTTCTTGTGTCTGCAATCTCTAGCGGCATGTCTAATCTTACCACAAACCCAACATTCTCCATTGAAATTCTTAGTTTGTTTGTTGTTTGGAGCTTTCCATTTCTTCTGGAAAATTTTGTTTTTGTTTTTGGTTTTTACCCCTTTAGTCATAAGTGCCTCCTTGCTTGTTTTTGTAATTCCACGGTTATCTGCCACAATTTTTAGTCAGGCGATGAGATCCTTTAAAGATATTTCCTTCTTCTAATGCTTAAGATAGTTGTGGTAATCCCTCCATGATGGCGGTAGTTTCCCTGTGATTGCTTCAATCAAAAACAATTCTCTAACCTTGTGACCTTCTGCTTCCAGTTTTTTGTGGCAAGTACATTCCAGAGTGCTTTTGCTGTCTTTAGAGGTTGATATACTTTGTATAGCAACTTATCGAGACAATTCAGAATATGATTTCTGCACAGAAAATCGAAATGCTTCCACGTAGTAACTTATGACTCCTTGCCTACTGCAGGAATTGGTTCCTCCTCCTCGAGATACCTTTACAGTCCGAGTGTGGTGAGATAAAACAAAACTTGATTCTGCCATGTTGTAAAATCATCAACATCTCCTTTGAACGGATTAGGCCTGTTATCGGTAGTAGCCTTTGTTGATAATTCAACTATTGCCATCTCTGTTTTAGTAACAAAATAGTAAAATTCTTAAGATGTTATATGTCTAGTATACCAAAACAGAGAATAATTAACTATAAACTCATCGCACAACTTTATAACTTGAATTTCCACTACTCTAGAATTCAATGTTAGCTGATGGTAGCAATCAATATGTTGTAATTAATTTACAACAACTACGTTATACTATTTTGAAAAATAGCACTACGTATAGAATGGAAAGATCATGAAATAATGTATACAAATATACAAAATAGAAATCTAATTGACCGATGTCTGAGGCTTGTCGTAACAATTTCCTTAAGAATTTTATTTCTAAATTTTCCTAAGATACAACAGACATATTCTGCATGAGTTTGTAATGAGTATGTCACTCTGTGATTTTGTATAAGAGTATTAGAGAAGAGAGAAGGAAGATTGGATTGGAATAAGTGAGGAAAGTGACCAGTTTTCCTCCTTATTTATAGTTTATCTGCATTCCTTCGAACGGTTGCACCCGTACCTCTTCATACGATCGCATCTCTTTCGAACAATCATGCTCATACCTCTTCGTACAGTTGCTTCTCTTTCGAACGATCATGCTCGTACCTCTTCATAAAGACGTATCTCTTTCGGTGAAAGGAAATGTCTTTTTGCGAAGTGTCTTTTCACTGAAATATGACCGTTCCCTTAAAGGAAGTGCATTTTCGCGAAGTGTCTTTTCGCTGAGATATGACCATTAGGAAATATGACCGTTGGTGATAGGAAGTGTCTTTTCGTGAAGTGTCATTTCGCGAAATGTCTTTTCATGGAGTGTCTTTTCATGAGGTGTCTTATTGTGAAAAACCATGCTGTTCATAGTCACATCCTTTCACGGAACAGTCGCACCCATTCGCTTAAATTATGTGGAACAATGGACAAAGTAAATTTCATTCAATACTTACGAATTTCAACATGTCTACAGGTTAGATTTAACTTTTAAGTGTGATTAAAAAGATATTGAAGCTTCTTTAAACCATATGAGTATAATTAATAGAGAAACTAATGCACGAAATTGATATATAGCCAAAAAAAAGCATTTATTAAAGTATACATAAATCAAAACAATATTTTATATGCATACTAGTTGTGTTTCACAAACTGCATATAGTCTTTTATGTCATTCCAAACCTAAACCTGAAATAAAACTTAAACTTTGGCGGTCAGTAAATGAGCAGGCAAAGTTATGATCTTTTATTATAACTAGTATTTTTTTCCCGCTTTGCTGGGCATTAAAATTTATGTTATTAAAAAAAATATTTTAATGATTAAATATTAAAAATAAAAGTAAAGTAAAGTATTGTAATTAATATTAAATATATATATATATATATATTATAATTTATGCGACAACAATAATAAATTGTTCTGTTGTTCATCCAAAAATAAATTTATCATCGATATGTGTGCATTACAAATATTTTATGAACTAACTTTGATAGCTCTTCTATTTAGGACTTACAACCGCAAAAACTTATTTTCAATGGTGAGTGGTATATATTTTTATGGTAACTCATACGTACAATTTTTAAATTCTATAAAATTGAATTAACGTGTAGTTTTTTCATTTTATAGTCAATATTCACTACATGAATATAGAATAAATAAGTAATACATTAGTTATAATAGAAAGTAATGACTTAAGGAAAAACCAAATTAAGTTTCGCAGAACTGAGATCATTAATTGTGACATTATAGGTTATAGAAAAAAAGCATTTGATTAAGGCATTCCTAAATTTAATCCTACATATGTTGTTACCTTGTGTCTTTTCTACATTCTTCCACAATATTGCTCTTTCATGATCAATCTGCAAATGTAGAAGTACGCAGTAATACACCTGACATTCTTTTGTTCACATATTTTTAGAAGAGAATTTTATTGTTGTTGCATCTTCGAACCATGCCATAATTCAGACATTGTGCACCCATATTACTTTGCATTCTTTTTTTTCATCTTATTATATGAAAATCTCAATAGTCCTACATTCCATATTTTATGTTTACATAAGAAGGTCAGTACCGCCTCCTTACCCTATGAAATATTCTTAATTATACATCAAAATATAACAACATATTTTAGAATAACCATCAAGATTATTAACCACTATGATTGTTACAAACTTTAGAGATTTCTGCAACATAATGAATTAAAGTCTATCAAAAAATGTGTGTAATAAAGAAAAAGATTACAGTAATAATGAACGATACGTTTGAACTTTAAGATAAGAATTTTCATTAATTCAAAAAAAAAAACATCATAATTTTCAAGTATAGCAATCAGACAATGAAGATATGCCTAATTCTATAATTCCATGTAGCCTTGTAGTAATGTTTTCTCTCTCTTAATTTGAAGGAAACAAGTACCACAATTTGGAACATTATACGGTTTAGGTACAAATCATGCTATCATATATATTACCTCATGAACGAATTTAACAACTTCTACCTCTTGAGGCATTTGTGTGGTCCTTTGAACAAAAAGCAGTCCTCTATTATTTTTTATTCTTACCTCTCAAGGCAATGATTGTTCCATAATTTATATCTTAACTATTATTTCTACAACTGTCACGTACTATAAGCTTCCCTTCTAGCCGACTTTATCAACTTCATCAACTATAGGTATTAACTTGCACCAGCCTAAAACATAATATAATTACTTTCCATTATATTTGTTGACAAATTCAAAATGAGAGTGTGATGCAAAATCTATGCAAGGTACATGTTTATCCTACGTATTAGATAAAAATAGAAAACAATACGTACAAAATGAGACTAAATTTATAGTGAGTATTGATGGTGGCATACCTCTTATATGTGCTACGAAATATACCGGTTCCATCAGATCACATAAATTGCCATCTCCCCATTTAATCCAACCTTAATTACCTATATATCGAAAAATAAATTAAACACTTACAAAAGGAAGAAGGTGAATAATGAGACATGTAGTGATAATGAGTAAACGACAATGATACCTTCGAGAGCTATATGCAAAAAGTAAAATAACTTAAATGGTCAGCTGATTCATCATCTTAAACAAACTTAACAGCTTGCCATCTAATAATAAAATAAATTGTATCCAGCTAATCAAATAATTTTCTTATATTTGCAAACTGAATGTTAATTTATTACGAATCTAAGATCACCACCGAAATACATAAATTAAAAAAATTCCTTCTGAAATTCTATTTGCCTTATTGGAATGTTGACATACAACAATAGTATCATTGCAACAACCCGTATTTTTCGAATTTTTAAATTGTTAAATTTAATATGACTTTTGGATATTTTATTGTTATTAATATTATTTAATGATTTGATTGTGAAGATTTATGATGTAAACATAATTAATTGATTTAAGTATCGAAATTTAATCTATTATGACGATCGTTACTTAAATTGATTGCAAACAAAACTTTGTATTAGTTTCTATTGGTAAATAATCAATATGGGAATTCAAATAAGAAATTCTATTTTATTTTGTAGTTAATTCGTTCTATTTTTGATTTGGATGGAATTTATAAACTTTTGAATTTGATATAAGAATGGTGAATGAGTAAAAAAAAGATATCGAATGTTTTATTATATTAATAAATATTCGAAAATAGTCATTTTGTCCTTTATCTCAGAACTTGACGAGACTAGTTTCACCAGATCTATAACAGTGGATTATTGTAGCATTTCAAATTTCGTAGCGATTAGACTTATCGTTTGGTCGTACGGCGTTAAAATGCGTTTTAATTTGTTTAAGTTATTCAAATCGATTTAAACTAATTTGGGACGGTAACTTTTGAATACGATGGAATTAGAACTCAAGACCTATTCCAATTAATTCAAAAGTATCAAAAACATTATTTTCAATATATAATTTTTTGGTTTTCGATCGGAACTATGAATGCGAAAAATATGACCGTTTTGACGATAAACAGTCTATTTTAGGCCAATCGGGTATACGCATCTAAACCCATTCGATGACCACCAAAAATTATCATTACCAGCCCTAACAACAGCCTCTATTTCATTCTCAAAGCCTGAAATTCAACTTTAACCTCCGTTTAATGGCGATTATAGATTTGAAACAACGTCAAAAATTCAAATGTTTCAAACTATATCGAATTATATGTTTTTGTAAAGGTCTCGACGATACGAACTGATGAGAAGCATCCATTTTGCGAAATAGTGCTCGGATCAACCGGAAATCATAGTCAAAGGGGGAAAACGTGAAACTAGGGTCAAATTGAGGGGTTTTTATTCGTCCGTTTATTGGAGATGGAACCTAAAAAGAACTTGTAGAGAATCTTCATATGAGGCTAACGAAAGTGGTCTCGTGCTGATTGGTGGTCGGAAGCTCCGGGAATTCGAGAATTCAAGTGCAAAAATCCGCAACTTTATTGCGACTGCGCAAGTCCCACATGCAGCCGAAGAGGATGGATTTTCAGGCGGAGGTGCTACTTGATGATAGATTCATGATGGTGGTGGTCTTGGGTCGAACAGTGGTCGGAGCGTGGAGTTATGGACGGTCAAAGTTGCGGGTTGTGGATGGAGGACGGGTTCGCTGGAACGTGATGTTGGAGCGCGAATAATTATAGGAGGACATGGCAAGTTAAATTTACCTTTTTGTGCCATTTTTAATTAATTATTTATTTAATTTCCAATCCCGTTAACGCATATAAATTTTTCATATGAACTCAGATTGATGCACTACATATTCTATTGGAATTGTATCAAAATTCCAGACGATAAGGAGTTGGTTTGGTTGGATATTGAGGCTATTAAATTTTGAGCCTATTTTGGAGTTCAAACGCGTTCAAAACCAAAGGCGATGATTAAATCCACTCACACCTAACTAAAATATTTGATTGTTAGTTAAATTAAAACCATATTATTGTATGATTGTATTGATTGTTATTTGGTAGTTAAAATTGCATATTTATGTAAATGGGCATCGATAGTGTAATTTAATTTGATCGTTAGTTTCAATTTTATAGTTAAGTTAAAAATTCGACATTTAACTACTAGTATAAAACCCGACAAATGATGACTAGTTAATTTATAGGATATTGACATGTTTAGATATATTGATGTGATGTATGGCTTGGAATTGATATGTTTGACATATTTATGTTTATTTGTGTGAATTTACCCGTTATTCACCTTGTTTTTTTATATGACCTTTGTTTGTGTTAATTAATTCCAGTCATTTAACCTAAATATTACGGGCATCAAATAAATCCGGGATTAATCATTAAATTGAATTAAGAAGATAGGTTGAAATGATAAATACCTATGACTCCTGATTTGGATTGAAATGATATATATTCTTTCCCAAAATACTAAAATTAAATATTTACGTATTATTTGGCCATAGTGTAGAAAATTATATACGGACACCAATTGGTTAAATAAAATTTGTTTTAATCATGACTCTTAAAATACTGTTTTAAAGACAATACAAATGATGTTATACATCGATTTCCTTTGAATTTGAACTTTGAACTTTGAAATTTAAATTTAAAATTTTAAAGAATTCATTAATGTTAATAACCGAAGTTAAAAATGAATTCAATATGAACTGAATTTATTGAAATTGAATTGTTTATTCATCTTTGAAATTTACTTTAAATTAACTTGCTTTAAAGTTGTATTTGAATTGTAAACTCGAGATTTTTATAAACTGAAATATTCAAATTGGAAATTCAAATATTTGAATCAGATTGTTTGAATTGGATTCAATTTTAATAGAAAGTTGAATCGAATTGAAATATCGAAGTTGAGTTGGTTTTATTTGAGTTGAAATATGACTTCAAGTTTAATTGAAATTTGGAAGAAACGATTCTAATTGTAACCATAGTATTTTAAACCATTTTAATAATAACTATTTCTCTTTATAAACTATTTTACCTTATAACTGTTTTATATTTTTATTAATTATTTAAAATAAACCATTTAATAATTAACTTTGTATTTTATAAACTACTTTAATATTTTAACAATAGATTTTACTAAATTTGATAATTCTATTTTAAATACAAACTATTTATTTTTAAACTATTTGAATTATATATCTAAACGATTTTAAATATACTTTTAACTATTTTAATATTCAAATTATTTTAAGGTTGGAATTGTTTCAATATTTTAAGCTGGTTTAAATAGAGATTTAATATGAAAGTATATTCTATTTTGAATATGGAATGGGTTTAAAGGAAATCTGACATTTTGATAAGAAATATGAACCATTAGAAATGTAAATCCGATCGGTGTGAAAAATGTAAACGTTTGGTTATTAAAGAGACCGAGATCGGATATTGTCATACCCTCTGCCAATACCGAAAACCACTTTAACAACTACGTATGTGGTGGGTGAATCCAAAATGAAGTAGAATGGTTTGGCGAACGCTACTGGAATGAACTAAGAGAACGATGATTTATATCCTTGACCTTCAGGTCATAATTGAAATGACTAAAATGGATGCCATGGATGAGCCAAGTGAGGTTGCATCTCCTATCGAACAAGCTTCTTCAATACCATATCTATTACTTTGTGATTTGATTGGTGGCCACCCTCGATTTTTGGAGTGTTGTTCGAGATGGGCGGTAGTACCTGCTATGCGTTACCACCAGCTCAGTCCCGCAATCCAGTAAAAACCTACGTGGGTATTTCTTGGTGTCTTCTCATATTATTCTGATCGTGCCCACTACGATTTTGTTTTGCATTGTACCTATTGAGTGCTCCCTGATAGCCTACCAGTTTGGTGAAGTTTATAGTACTATATAGACTACAATGTTTATGAACGGTGTAAGGGTAAAAATGTAATCCCGCTTATGCTATTTTGATATTTACGTTAATGAACATACACTATTATAATAGCTTATTATATTATATAGTATCTAGTTTGAAGGATCCTTAGGAGATGGAAATTCCCGTAACATCTCGTAAGTTATTGCACTCACGAGAACCTTGGATAAGAGATGTGAATTACCGTAAGCATCTCTGATGTTGTGACACTCATATTATTACATGATTTTTATTTAACTGATATGAGAATATTTTAGTTTTGATCGGAGTATTTTTGTATTTTCATTAGTGCACGGGTCAACCTGAGATTTTTTTAGTTAGCGAAGACCACATGAAGCGACCCAAACTTCCCCATAAAGGAAAGCCCGGATTGTATTGAGAACACGACAAATCAGAACACAAACAGAAGAAAACTTCATTGCTTATTACAACAATTTACATCAGAGTACAAGAATATATAGAGAATGAATAAATAATATACATTCGATAATTATCAGAGATTTACAAATTACAATGTAGCGGAAAATAATAAAAAACACAACTGAAAGGGATACACGGATAAATAGCTTTCCGAATATCATTCCAGCTGTAAACCAGGATCCTGTGAATATAAATCTGCAAAAACCAAAACTACTAGCTACTCGTGAGGAAAATAGGGGTACCCAGAGTTTAGGTTAAAACAATAAACTCCAGGTCAGTCATGTGACTAGTGTGAGAACTAAAACAGTTATTAATCTTTATTTTAAAGTTAGGTAAATCAAGGGACTATGCCATATAATACGAAACGGTTTTCCTCCCAAGAATACCAGTGCATAAAACAAACAGCGCAATGCTAAATAAAGAAAAATGAAGCTATTATAAGACCCAGGTCCCATCACACAATGCAACGCAAGCCGGAGGATAGGGCTTTACCTTATAATAGCAAAATAATGCTTAATACGCGAAATTTAATCTTCTATTATTATTATAAGTGAAGAAAACAACTTCAAATATAAATGTATCAATCATAGACGGCATGAGTGCCCCATCCTACTATGTCGCCATAAAAGGCTCTACAATCAAAACCGAAATGTCACGAATTCGAAGTTGGATTTCCATCTGTGAACCGAGGCAAGGGATCATCCTTCCCGCTTCGAGCCTCTGTAGCCCGAGCCTCAGGAAAGCGAGCAGGCAAGCCTTGGGTCGTCCGGGTAGGTCCACACGGAGTGGATTAAAATGCCTGAACACTTCGTTTCCCCGCCCTATGGGGCGTAAAACTGGTCATATCCCAACCAAACCATCCATCGTCCCGTAGTGACCGATTTAACCAAGGCGCCTCGCTATCCATCACCCACATAAGTGAAACGCCAGGGCTTGCAAAACCCTGACACCACTCCTAGCTAGAAAGAAACACATGTGCTCCCTGATGTCCTCTCCCATTTTTAATTCGCACCGAGGTGTGAGGCTCACAAATTAACGCTATAGACAATGCTGTGCTATATTAAAGTCGTGCTTTGATCATCAACCACAAAACTCTGCTTTTCAACAGAAGCCTTGATCATTTGCATCTTAGCATGCCACACAGACAATTCACGCTATGCAATTGATGTCTATCAATCACACAGAATGACATCCAATGCCAGACACACAGTCCATTTACAAGTTCGTTGTGGGTCTGAACGGAACCAGAGGCACCTTATTCCTCATCCCATATGTCCAATACAGGAGAGATGCCCTCGCATATCTGTCGATCTCCAAGTATGTCTGGACGATCACCACTTATTACCTCGTCTTGGGTATACAACCCAATCAAGACATCAATAATCATTCAAACGATGTGAAGACCTCCGGTCTTAAACCACCGTCTTCATCGTCGACTCATCGCCAGTTCAGTTATTCAGAATGGGATAAGCCCGGTCTTTCCGAATAACTCGCATATATAATGAACAAGTGCTACACAAACACAACATATGCCTCATTCCAATTCAGAATATTCTTTTATCCAAATATTCTTATACTTTGAAAAATGTTCCCATTAATTTTATCAAAGATAAGTTCTTTACATTTATTCTTTAATCTTCCTTTGGATATCAGTTCAAACCAAATTAAGGTTTATCCTAACTAGTCGGGATTAGTGAACCTTACCGAAGTAACCATTTGTTTAATTTCCCAATCCCAATCAATTCATCCCAAGAAGTAAAACTGGTAATACTTCATATCTAATACCACGGTGTTTTCGGTAAAACTAATTACCATTTCATGTTCAAATCTAATTAAAATTTTAATTAATGCTTGGAGCAAAACTGGTGATACTCCATTCTTGATCATTTATTGAATTTGTTAATTTTAGTTATCAGATTCACATTTCCATTCTAATTAAAGATTCAATAAAACTCTAATTCGGTTTTAATCTCCATAAATCATTTCTTAATGATATTTCAAAGTTAACCAATTAATCTTATCTTTTACTCATTTAAAGAACTATTGTCATTTGAAACACAACTCACGATAAACCCAAAATCACATTCCATTAATTATGGAATCTTCACGGAAAACAAATCAATCTATAATCAATACCAATTTCCATATCCGACTGATAATATAAATGTAATAACAGCAAAGCCTTTTAAATTCCATATATATTAACAGTTTTCCTCTACAGAAGCTCACTTCGAACCAAATCGAATTCCATTCAATTCCAATTTATTATGTTAAATTGGAAAACTTTACTTTTGAAAATCTCCTTTAAATCTTAACAAAAGATTTATAAATTCCAAATCACATTTCACTGTAAATCGGGTTAAAGAACGAATGTCGTTAAAAGCACAGTTCACAATAAACCCAATTCACATTCCATTTCAAATCCAATTAAAAGTTAATTAATTGGTAATTCTTCTCTAAATCTTAATTAAAAGATTTATTCTTTCCATATGGGGTTTAAGAACAGTGTTACTGAATGCCCCATCCCATCGGTCTCTAAATGTAAATTAGTAAGAGAACAATTCCCTAAGTATTAATCCCGAAGGCTGAAACCAACATCAGATCAATACCCAGGAAACCATTCAACTTAGCTGATCTCCAGTTAGTTTCTAATTTTCTTAACTCCATTGGGTTTAAAAATAGTATTATTAAAGATACCATTCACGACAAACCCAAAATCTCATTCCGTCGTTAATCGGGTTAAAGAACAAGTGTTATTTAAAACACCGTCCATGATAAACCAAAAAACCAATTTCAATTTAATTCCAATTAAATGTTAATTAATTGGTAAACTTCATTAAATCTTAATAAAAAGATTTATATCTTTTCTTAACTGGGTTTAAGAACGGTGTTAATGAAGACACCGTTCACGACAAACCCAAAATTTAATTTGATATTAAATACAAGGCTCTGAATAGAAATTATATCGGCTTATATTCAATATCAAATTCTGATATCAACAAATATCGTATTGGGAATAACGATATATATATCTTCCGAATTTCCATAACAATATTTGTATAATCATGGAATCCAATATCGAAATATCCCGAAGATAATTTCGATTCAAATCCATTCCAATTTATATATTGGAAATTCTAGTTATTTTTATAACCATTTCAAATCCAATTCATTTTATGTTAATATATTAATTTTATAATTCTACTTCATAACTAGTTCATTTCAATAAAAAAATTACCTTTTCAAATATGTAATTTTTCATCCCAATTCTTTTCAAATCATTTATTATGATTTTACACAAATTATTGATACTTTTAATAATTTTATCAAGGCCCGTAAAGTCGATTTACATAAATGGCCAACGAACTGCACTTGTAGCGACCTTTTCCAAATTTGATATGGATATAATTCCAAATCCAACCATTAGATTTCAAATTTCTTATATTCGCTGGAAACCTCTTTTCGTTACGAACCCAACGGTTATGGTTTAGGAGAATCCAACGTTCGAATCTCCCGTAACGTCAATTCGAAGTCAATTGTCGAAATTCGCGAACTACCGTGGTGCGGCGCATTCTATTCATGACATTTAATATATATATATAATATATATTTCATCGATTTCAATTTAAGACATATATTATAAATCGTTTTAAATTCGCTTTGAAATCGATTTCAGCTTCATGTTCAATTTTAAATCAAAATTGAATATTCCATATCATTAATATGTAAATGATAATATTTTCAAAACATAAGATTTTGAAATCAATTCCTTTTCGATATTCATTATAAAAATGAATAAAATCTATATAAATATCGTTCACGTCAAAATGGCGTTAATCTAATCAACACGGCTTTATGTATTTCAATATTTTCGTGTCCATCCCAAATCGGACATCAAAATCATATTTTGATCCATTACTGAATATTATTTTAAAATATTAGTTATTTTAAATATTAGTTATTTTAAAATATTCGTTATTTTAAAATATCTGTTCTTTCTGAATTGGAATCAGACACAATCAATTACCATATAATGTGATTTATATGGATTTCATACAATACATGTACATAACAACAACGATAAACAATCAACCATCATCCAGAGTGCACTATACAACTGCATAAGCATTAAAAATAAATAATTCATGCTTACACAGTCTGTCAACCAAATGATCGACATACCACTAAACAATTGGGATTAGTGTACGTCAGACATACCACTAAACAATTGGGATTAGTGTACGTCAGATATCATCCCAACACCCATGTGGGGTTTTCAAACAACAAACACAGATTTTATTTGTGCAGTTTGGTACTGTGTAAAATTTATCGTCCTAATCCATATCAGTCAAATGAGTGTAAATTTACAAATCGTCCGATGTGTAAATGAATATTTATTTTATTCATATACACGTTAAAAATTATATTTTTTAACGATAAAATATTTTATTTCAACACATGAATATTTTTATATTCAACACATGAATATTTTTATTTTCCATTCCACATCACAAACGAAATTCACACAAACAAATCAATCCAAATACACAACCAAACAAGTCGTCCATGGTCCGTGGACGACGGGGAGCAATTCATACATGCAGTTATAAAATAAATTACTGTACAAAGAATTCAGTGAGAGAGTTCTCACCATTGGGTTTCCACTCCGTCTTTCTTTACTGTCACTCAGATTCGCTGCTTTGATTCCAATGCAATTTGTTTCACACAATTTTTATATTAAAAGTCATATTTTTATTTCAACGCTACATATATAAAAGTCATATTTTTATATCATTACACATATAAAAATCATATTTTTATTACTCTATTTTCTATATAAAGATCATATTTTTATAACGCTATCTTCTATATAAATATTATATTTTTATAACGCTATCATGTACATAAAAGATTATATTTTTATCTTCATAAAAATATTTCAAACGTATCATTAAAATCATATTTTGATTCAAATAAAAATCTTAACTTTATGCATATAAAAATCTAAACTTTCTTTATATAAAAATGTAAACTTTTCATACCATAAACATCATGTTCTTTTATATAAGAAAATCATATCTTTTATATAAACAAAATCATATTTTTATTACTATGCTATTTAAAAAAATGATTTTTATAATTTAAAAACTAATTACATTAAAATAAACAAACAAATAAGTAAAAAAAAGATGACTTACAGTAGAAATCGAGAGAGGGGGATTATTTTTTTCCGCGCGCTCACCGGAGGAAGAAGCGTCGATGCCCCTCTACTTCAGATCGGAGTTGGTTCCCTATTCAGCGATGGCTGCTTGGCGGTTTTAGGTTTTGGCTGGGCGGTTTTAGGTGCTTGCGGGCTCGTACAGGGGAGGAGAAACCAGGGGAACGACGGTGGAGCAAGGGGGAGGTGAGGCAAAGCTGGAACCCCAGCGGCCGAAGGCATGACGACCATGGACGGGCGTGGCGGAGGTTTCCAGATGGGGGCAACGAATTCAGAAAGGAGGTCGGGGTTTTTGAGTTTGACCATGGGGTTTAATTTATGAAGGGGTTACCGAGGTTAGGGTTATATAAATTTATATATTTTTTTATATTTAAATTCCAAAAAGCATCATTCTATTTCCAACTCAAAATCGAACCTATCGACTGTCGCCCGTAGCTAATTACCCTCATTCTGAACACAAAGGGATATGATTCGTAACCCAATTCGGCCGTTACGATCAGTTTCCGTTAAATTAAAAATATAAATCAATATATATTTAATTTTAACGCACATTTTAATTTACCAGGGCCACGCACTTACACCAAAAATTCCAGAAAAATAAATCTGGTTATGTCGGGCGATACGGTCCCAACAAAACAAATTTGTCGAATTTGGAGACCGTTCGAAAAACGGTCATTTTCCAGTCAATTAAATTCAAATCGAATTTACCAAACGCATTTAAATTCGCCACGCTCACATATTGATTCCAGAAATTATGAAAACTGGAATCAAGCAATAATTTAACATTCCGGATTTAACAAAACTAGTTTCGTCGAAAACGGAGGTCGTTTGCAAAATCTCCATTTTTAAGGGCTATATTTCCATAGCGACTATTATGAATTTTCAACTGGGCTTAACTTTTTATTCCGCTATGAAATTTCAATTTTTCAGATTCATTGGAAAGATATTTTCAAATAGATTCAAATATTTCTGGTTTCGCTAAAATTCGGTTTATTTTGAATCCTGTACATTCATTTGAAATTTGAAATCAAATTTTCAAACTACCGCGCCATTTCCAATTGCTTTTATAATTAAATTAAATATTTATATTCTAACTTCGATTTAAATAAATATATACATTATAATTCTATTCAAAACAAATTTCTAGTCATTATTATTTAAAATAAATCATTTTAAATATTCAAAATTCATTAAAATTGCCAAAATAAAAAAATTAAATTGGTTCTGATTTTCGGGTTGTTACAATCTCCCCCACTTAAAATATTTTCGTCCTTGAAAAGGAACAGAGCTGAAAGTTGTTTTACTAACAACTCAACTTTCAGTTTGGCGTTCATTCTTCAACTTTTCAGTTTCTAAGAATTTCTAATTTTTCAAAAATTTGGGTAACATCCTAAATTTTCGAAAAATTTCGCCATAACCTCCTTTGTACGAGGAGCACCGGGAATATCCCAAAACCGCCACACAGGCCCTCTCACCTCAAAAAGAAAAGGAAATAGCCAAGAGGCTAGCCAATCGGCTCATAAAATCATCCAAAACCAAGAAATATAGTAAACATGTAACTATTTGTCGGGCATACAATTTTATTCCTCTGCTCTAGCCTCCTTGCTATGACCTGTTCACATATATATGTACATGCATGCAATTTCAAACAATTTTCAATTTAGTTCAATATTTTGATTCGATTTGGCTAATGGTTCAAAATTTTAATTAATCAAATCAATAATCATACAACACAACCAACAATCAATTAGTTGGTTAATTTTTAAATCATATAACTTTGATATAGATATTCAAAATCCTGTTTTTGATGCCAAATCACAACAATAACCCTATCTAGTTTTGGTTCTCACACCAGTCAATGGAAATATATAGATATCCCACTTTGGAAACTCAAAAATAAATACTGGTGATGGTATACTTCATCATCAGGATCATGTCTGGGCGACTAGAGTGTGATTCTATATCTATCCAGTATACTAAAACTTCGAATATATGTTCTTGACGCACATATGTAAAATCTTATATATTCGATTGTCCAAAATAAAATAAAATAATATACTCAAATACGTGTAATTAGATTAAATTTTCAAAACAAAATTGATTTTTCATTTTTATTTTAAAAATAACACTCTTCAGATTCATTCTAGGATACTACTGATCCTATCTCTAACGAGTCATTCTCATTGGATATTACTAATCCAATCTCTGATGAATTCTTTCGTTTGGTCCTAATGTGTCATGTTCTCAAGCTCTGTAAACCAAAGCTCTGATATCAAATGAAGTGACCCAAACTTCCCGTGAAGTAAAGCCCGGATTGAATTAAGAACATGAAAAATCAAAAAACAAACCGAAGAACATTTCATTGCTTATTACAACAATTTACATCAAAGTAAAAGAATATACAGAGTATGAATAAATAATATACATTTGATGAATATCAGTGATTTACAAATTACAATGCAGTGGAAAATAATACAAAACACAACTTAAAGGGATACATGGATACAGAGCTTTTCGAATATCATTCCAACTGTAAACCAGGATCCTATAAATATAAATCTGCAAAAACCAAAACTACTAGCTGCCCATGTGGAAAAATAGAGGCACCCAAAGTTTAGGTTAAAACAATAAACTCCAGGTCAGTCATGTGACTGGTGTGAGAACTAAAACAGTTATTAATCTTTATTTAAAGTTAGGTAAATCAAGGGACCACGCCGTATAATATGGAACGGGTTTCCTCCCAAGAATACCAGTGCATAAAACAAACAGCGCAATGCTAAATAAAGAACAATGAAGCTATTATAAGACCCAGGTTCCATCACACAATGCAACGCAAGCCAGAGGATAGCGTTTTACCTTATAATAGCCAAATAATGCTTGCTACGCGAAATTTAGTCGTCTATTATTATTATAAGTTGAAGAAAACAACTTCAATATAAATGTATCAATCACAGACGGTTTGAGTGCCCCATCCCACTACGACGCCATATCAGGCTCTACAATCAAAACCGAAATGTCACGTATTGGAAGTTGATTTCCATCTGTGAACCAAGGCAAGGGATCATCCTTCCCGCTTCGAGACTCTTTAGCCCGAGCCTCAGGCAAGCGCAGGCAAGCCTTGGATCGTCAGTGTCGGTCCACACGAAGTGGATTAAAATGCCTGAACACTGCATTTTCCCGCCCTATGGGGCGTAAAACTAGTCATATCCCGACCAAACCAACAATCGGCCCCGTAGTGACCGATATAACCGAGGCGCCTCGCTGTCCATCATCCACGTAAGTAAAATGCCAGGGCTTGAAAAACCCTTACACCACTCCAAGCTAGAAAGAAACGCTTATCCTCCCTTATGTCCTCTTCCATTTTTGATTCACACCAGGGTGTAAGGCTCGCGAATTAACGCTATACACAAAGCTATGCTATATTAAAGTCGATCTTTGATCATCAACCACAAGACTCTGCTTTTCAACAGAAGCCTTGATCACTTGCATCTCAGCATGCCACACAGGCAATTCACGCTATGCAACTGATGTCTATCAATCACACAGAATGAAATCCATTGTCAGACACATAGTCCATTTACAAGTTCGTTCTGGGTCTAAACGAAACCGGAGGCACCTTATTCCTCATCCCATATGTCCAATACAGGAGAGAGGCCCTCGCATATCCGTCGATCTCCAAGTATGTCTGGACGATCACCACTTATTACCTTTTCTTGGGTGTACAGCCCAATCAAGACATCAGTAATCATCAAAACGATGTGAAGACCTTTGGTCTTCAACCACCGTCTTCATCGTCGACTCATCGCCAATTCAGTTATTCAAAATGGGATAAACCTGGTCTTTCTGAATAACTCGTGTATATAATAAACAAGTGCTACACAAATACAACATACGACTCATTCCAATTCAGAATATTCTTTTATCCAAATATTCTTATACTTTGGGAAAGGTTCCCATTAATTTTATCAATGGTAAATTCTTTAAATTTATTCTTTAATCTTCCTTTGGATATCCATTCAAACCAAATTAAGGTTTAACCAAACTAGTTGGGATTAACGAACCTTACCAAAGTAATCGTTTGTTTAATTTCCCAATCCCAATCTATTCATCCCGTGAAGTAAAACTGATAATACTTCATATCTAACACCACGGTGTTATCGGTAAAACTAATTAACATTTCATGTTCAAATCTAATTAAAGATTTAACTATCGCTTGGAGCAAAACTGGTGATACTCCATTCTTGATCATTTCTTGAATTTGATAATTTTAGTTATCAGATTCACATTTCCATTCTAACTGAAGATTCTTTAAAGCTCTAATTCTGTTTTAATCTCCAAAAATCATTTCTCAATGATTTTCAAAGTTAAGAAATTAATCTTATCTTTAACTGGGTTAAAGAACTAATGTCATTTAAAACACAGCTCATGATAAACCCAAAATCACATTCCATTAATTATGGAATCTTCACGGAAAAACAAATCAATCTATAATCGATATCAATTTCCATATCCAACCGATAATATAATTGGAATAACGGCAAAGCCTTTTAAATTCCATATATATTAACAGCCTTCCTCTACAAAAACTCACATCGATTATTACCAAATCAAATTCCATTCAATTCCAATTTAATATGTTAAATTGGAAAACTTTACATTGGAAAATCTCCTTTAAATCTTAACAAAAGATTTATAAATTCCAAATCACATTTCACTATAAATCGGGTTAAAGTACGAATGTCATTAAAAATACAGTTCACAATAAACCCAATTCACATTCCATTTCAAATCCAATTAAATGTTAATTAATTGGTAATTCTTCTCTACATCATAATTAAAAGATTTATTTTTTTCACATGGTGTTTAAGAACAGTGTTAGTGAAGAACCCATCCTATCAGTCTCTAACCGTAAATTAGTAAGAGAACAATTCCCTAAGTATTAATCCTGAGGGCCGAAACCAACATCAGATCTATACCCAGGAAACCATTCAACTTAGCTAATCTCCAGTTAGTTTCTAATTTTCTTAACTCCATTAGGTTTAAGAATAGTATTATTAAAGATACCATTCACGACAAACCCAAAATCTCATTCCATTGTTAATCGGGTTAAAGAACAAGTGTTATTTAAAACACTCTCCATGATAAACCCAAAAACCAATTTCAATTTAATTCCAATTAAATGTTAATTAATTGGTAAACTTCATTAAATCTTAATAAAAATATTAATATCTTTTCTCAACTGGGTTTAAGAACAATGTTAATGAAGACACTGTTCACGACAAACCCAAAATCCAATTTGATATTAGATACAAGGCTCTGAATAGAAATTACATCGGCTTATATTCAATATCAAATTCTGATATCAACAAATATAGTATTCGGAATAACGATACATATATATATCTTCCAAATTTCCATAACAATATCCATATAATCATGGAATTAAATATCGAAATATCCCAAAGATAATTTCGATTCGAATACATTCCAATTTATGTATTGGAAATTCTGGTTATTTTTAAAACCATTTCAAATCAAATTCATTTTATTTAAAAATATTGGATTTATAATTCTAGTTCATAACTTATTCATTTCGATTAAAAAAATATTTTTATCTTTTTAAATATGTATTTTTTTCATCCCAATTATTTCCAAATCATTTATTATGATATTACACAAATTATTGATATTTTTAATAATTTTATCAAGGGCCGTACAGTCGATTTCCATAAACGTACATCGAATTTCACTTACAGCGACCTTTTCCAAATTTGATTTGGACATAATTCCAAATCCAATCTTTAGATTTCAAATTTCTTATATTCGCAGGAAAGTTCTATTTGATACGAACCCAATGGCTCCGGTTTTAGAGAATCCAACGGTCGGATCTCCCGTAACATCAATTCGAAGTCAATGGTCGAAATTCGTGAACTGCCGCGGCGCGGCATGTTCTATTCAGGCCATTTAATATATATAATATATATTTCGTTGATTCCAATTCAAACGTATTTTATAAATCGTTTTAAATTAGTTTTGAAATCGATTTCAACTTCATATTCAATTTTAAATCAAAATTGAATATTCCATATCATTAATATAAAAATGATAATATTTTCAAAACATTAGATTGAAATCAATTCCTTTTAGATATTCATTATAAAAATGAATAAAATCGATATAAATATTGTTCACGTCAAAATGGCGTTAATCTAATCAATACGGCTTCATATATTTCAATATTTTCTGCCCATCCCAAATCAGACGTCAAAATCATATTTTGATCCATTACTGAATATTGTTTTAAAATATCCGTTCTTTCTGAATTGGAATCAAAGATAGTTAATAACCATATAATGTGATTTATATGGATTTCATACAACACATGTACATAACAGCAACGATAAACAATCAACCATCATCAAGAGTGCACTATACAACTGCATAAGCATTGAATATTAATAATTCACGATTACACGGTCTGTCAACCAAATGATCGACATACCACTAAACAATTGGGATTACTGTACGTCAAATATCATCCCAACACCCCTATGGGGTTTTCAAACAACAAACACAGATTTTATTTGTGCAGTTGGGCGATGTGTAAAATTTATCGTCCCAATCCATATCAGTCAAATAAGTGAACATTTTGCAAATCTTCCGATTTGTAAATGAATATTTATTTTATTCATATACACGTTAAAAATTATATTTTTTTAACGATAAAATATTTTATTTCAACACATGAATATTTTTATATTCAACACACGAATATTTTTATTTTCCGTTCCACATCACAAACCAAATTCACACAGACAAATCAATCCAAACAAATTCAGTAAGAGAGTTCTCACCTTTGGGTTTCCACTCCATCATTCCTTACTGCCGCTCAGATTTACTGCTTTGATTCCAACGCAATCTGTTTCACACGATTTATATATTAAAAATCATATTTTTATTTCAACACTGCATATATAAAAATCATATTTTTATACCATTACACATATAAAAATCATATTTTTATTACTCTATTTTCTATATAAAGATCATATTTTTATAACACTACCTTCTATATAAAGATTATATTTTTATAACGCTATCATGTATATAAAAGATTATATTTTTATCTTCATAAAAATATTTCAAAAGTATGATAAAAATCATATTTTGATTCAAATAAAAAACTTAACTTTGTGCATATAAAAATCTAAACTTTCTTTATATAAAAATATAAATTTTTCATACCATAAACATCATGTTCTTTTATATAAACAAATCATATCTTTTATATAAACAAAATCATATTTTTATTACTATGCTATTTAAAAAATTGATTTTTATAATTTAAAAACTAATTACATTAAAATAAAAAACAAATAATTAAAAAAAAGACTTACAGTAGAAATCGAGAGGGGGGGTTTATTTTCCCGCGCGCTCACCAGCAGAAGAAGCGCCGATTCCCCTCAACTTCAGATCGGAGGTGGGTCCCTATTCGGTGATGGTGGTTTTAGGGTTTGGCTGGGCGGTTTTGGGTGCTTGCGGCCTCGTACAGGGTAGGAGAAGCCAGTGGAATGGCGGTGGAGTAAGGGGAAGGTGAGGCAGAGCTGGAGCCCCAACGGCCGGAGGCGTGACAGCTATGGATGGGTGCGGCGGCTGTTTCCAGATGGGGTGACGGATTCAGAAAGGGGGCGGGGTTTTTGATTTTGACCACGGGGTTTAATTTATGAAGGAGTTGACCGAGGTTAGGGTTATATAAATTTATATATTTTATTATATTTAAATTCCAAAAAGCAACATTTTATTTCGAACTCGAAATCGAACCCACTGAATGTCGCCCCCAGCTAATTACCTTCATTCCGAACACAACGGGATATGTTTCATACCCCAATTCGGTCGTTACGATCAGTTTCCGTTAAATTTAAAATATAAATAAATATATATTTAATTTAAACACACATTTTAATTTACTAGGGTCACATACTAAATCCAGAAATTTTTTTGCCTAAGTTGCTACGATACGGTCCTAACAAAACTAATTTCGTCGAACTTGGAGTCTGTTTGAAAAACGGTCATTTTCCAGTTGATTAAATTCAAATTGAAATTACCAAATGCGTTTAAATTCGCCACGCTCTCATATTGATTCCAGAAATTATGAAAATTGCAATCAAGCAATAATTTAACATTCCGGGTTTAACAAAATTGGTTTTGTCGAAAATGGAGGTCGTTTGCAAAATCTCCATTTTTAAGGGCTATATTTCGATAGCGATTATTCTGAATTTTCAACTGGGCATAACTTTTTATTCCAGCTATGAAATTTCAATTTTTCAGATTCGTTGGAATATTTTCAAACAGATTCAAATATTTTTGGTTTTGCTAAAATCCAATTTATTTCGAATTTTGTACATTCATTTGAAATTTGAAATCAAAATTCCAAACTATAGCACCATTTCCAATGAATATATACGTCTAATTCTATTCAAAATAAATTTCTAGTCATTATTATTTAAATAAATCATTTTAAATATTCAAAATTCATTAAAATTGCCAAAATAAAAAATTTAAATTGGTTCTGATTTTCTGGGTTGTTACACCACATTATATTGAAGATGAAGATGTAGCTTGATATACATAATTACTAGTACTATTCCACTGCATTGGTATGTTTTATAATAGTCAACTCTAATGTATTATTGTAATGTATAATCAAATGTATATTTAGTAGCTTCATTAACTGTTATTAGATTATTATATTTTGTCCATCCACTGTGAGATTCTGTGATTATTTTTCTTCTTTCTTCTTTTTCCTTATATGAATGCTAATAACTATCTATATATTTTGATTTGTTTAAGTCAACATATGAGGAATATTTTTGGTCTGAACGATCAGAAACATGGGTCGTTGCAGTTGGTATTAGAGCTTTAGTTTAGCGATAACCTTGGCTTTATTTGGTATTGACTCATTAGAGATAGGGTAGTAATACCCTAGAATGAGCTTGAGCGTATATGAGAGAGCATACTTGTGATTTTGATATAAAAATTAATTTTGTATTGTGTTTATTTATTCTGTTGAGTATTTATGAAATCTAGTCGATACTTGGGACGCCAAGGCATCGATAGGGATTTCTGAACACTTAGATAGGACAGATCGACAAAGTATTTTTTTTTGAACAATATATATGTAGTATTACTTTGAAAAACTACTAATTTTGGTTTTATAGGTTGTTAGGAGATGATAATCTCCGATTATCATCGTTTGTTGTTCGATTGGTCAATGATTAAACTGTTGACTATTGAATGATTTTTAGAAAATGAAATACAAAAAATTAATTGGTAGTGAATAGAATGAATTTAAATATGGAATTGAGGATTTAAATTCGAGTGCTTTTGAGGTATTGATTTACAAATAGTTTTGAAATAATATAATTATATTTTAGAAGTAGCTTCTGTAGAAGTTGTTTACTAATGAAATTTTAAGAAAGTGTATACTTCCATCTTGGCTCTAGAAATGATTTCGGTGATGAGTGCACGCATTATCGACATTTATTTTCGAGAATCAGAGTGGGGTAGAGCACTTAGAAACTTTTATGTCT
The DNA here is from genome assembly GCA_030737875.1 of Allium sativum. Classification (NCBI taxonomy): domain Eukaryota; kingdom Viridiplantae; phylum Streptophyta; class Magnoliopsida; order Asparagales; family Amaryllidaceae; genus Allium; species Allium sativum. The sequence continues at coordinate 38,210 of JASFAX010001918.1, forward strand.
TGTTTTGAGAAATTGAGTTTACTTTAAATCTTTTAAATTATGGTTTGATATAAAGAGTATTATATATATTATTTCAACATTCTATATGGAAATGAACCTAAGTTGAATTATTAAGTTCAATATTAAGTAATGGTTTTCCAATTTTGAAATGGATTATACTTGAAACTTCTGAATTATGAAATAAGAATATGACCTAAGAGAGTTGAATTTAAAATAAGAAACTCTTAGAAATTTTAAATAATGAATTCGGAACAAACTGGAACAGTTGAACTTGTATAATAATCAATTCTTTTCTATAACATATATAACTTACCAAATATTTAAAAAGTTAAAATGTTATAGGAATAACCAATTAAATAAGCATTTGTTAGAATAATGAAAGGTGAATAAAATTGATGGTTTATAAATATGAATAAAATTTAAGTTATGAAACAAACGATATATGCTTAGTTATGTTATGAAAGTTAATTTAACTAATTAAGATGAATAAACCGAATCAGTGAAATAAGCTAATGAAGTGAATTGTTTGGTTATAAATTAAATGCATTGATATTGATGGTTGGATGTTCGACAATTTAGGATAGTCGATATTTTCCAGTTGAATGTGAATATTTAACTAGTTTTGTGAAATATAAGTGAATAGGTTTATAATTTATAAAAAATAAATTTAATTAAAACGCGCTCTTCGTGTAGCTGCAATTCGTAATTTCCCGAATTGACGTTTAAATGAATGTGTAGGATCCAAAATAAGTCGGAATTCTTTGAAACAAAAATCTTTCGGATCTATTGGAATATAATTTTCTAATAAAAGAGAAAATTTTAGATTTCAACTTATAGATTTTAAGATATGCGTAAACCAAATTTTCAGAAAAATAGCGGTAAGGTAATTCGCGATTTAAAAATAAAATATTTATGAAACAAATGTTTAGAATATAAATTTGAGAATTAATAAGTAACAGTTTTAAAATTTTCGAACCAATTAAGTTGAGTAAAATGAACATGTTAGTGTTTATACATTTAGCTAATATTAGAATATGTTGAAATTTGGAATAATTGTTGAATAAATCATAAACGTATAAACTATGCTTGTAATAGTGTTAATAAACTAAAATATTAACATTTGTAAATGTGGTTTTATACAAGTGGAATGTAACAAATGAACTTGTATAAGAAATATATTAAGATATAAAAAAATTATTTTTCTTGTTTAATGAATGTGATTGTTGAATGTTTTATTTTGTCGTTTTGACTGTATTTGCTATTTTATATATGTTTATTGTGGATATATAGACTTATTTCTTTTATATTTAAGTTTTAATTTATTTGATTGAGTTTTTAGTAGGTATCGATGGTATTTGCATGTTTTGGAGACGCTTGCGCATAATATTACTTTTGCTTGCCCAAAATAAGATAAATTGATAATAACGCTAATAAAAGGTGCGTATATCAGATTTTATATTGAGTTTGAGTTATATATATTGTTTCATATGGTTTGAGATGCTTCATCATTGGGATGAGATGTATATTTGTTGTTATATATGTATTGTGATTTTTTCGAACCTAACCATACAAAGAAAACTCTACCGAAATTTTCCGTGAATTTAAGACTTAGAACTTTTATGGAAATTTGAGTTTTCAAATCTATATTAAAATACCTATGTAAGTTAATGTTTTCTAAATTCCATATAAAATTATACATGGTTAAATATATAAATTGACAACTTTCTTACTACGCCTTTTCGAGGACGAAAAGTTTTGAGTGGGGGAGAGTGCAACAACCCGTATTTTTCAAAGATTTAAGTTGTTAAATTTAATGTGACCTTTGGATATTTTATTTTTATAAATAGATTTAATGATTTGATTGTGAATATTTATGATGTAAACGTAATTAACTAATTTAAGTATCGAAATTCAATCTATTATGACGATCGTTACTTATATTGATTGCAAACAAAACTTTGTATTAATTTATACTGGTTACTAATCAATATGGGAATTCAAATAAGAAATTTTATTTTATTTAGAAATTAATTTGAATTCTATTTTGATTTGGATGGAATTTATAAACTTTTTAATTTGATATAAGAAAGGTGAATGAGTAAAAAAAAAGATATTGAATGTTCTATTATATTAATAAATATGTGAAAATAGCCATTTTGGCCATTATCTCAGAACTTGACGAAAATAGTATCATCAGATCCGTAACATTAGATTATTGTAGCATTTCAAATTTCGTAGCGATCAGACTTATCGTTCGGCCGTACGGCGTTAAAATGCGTTGTAATTTGTTTAAGTAATTCAAATCGATCTAAACTGATTTTGTACGGTAACTTTTGAATACGATGGAATTAGGACTCAAGACCTGTTCCAGTCAATTCAAAAGTATCAAAAACATTATTTCCAATATATAGATTGTCGGGTTTTCGAATAGAATTCTGAATGCGCAAAATATGACCGTTTTGACGATAAACAGTCTATTTTGGGCCAATCAGGTATATGCATCTAAACCTATTCGATGACCACAATAAATTATCATTACCAGCCCTAACAACAGCCCCTATTTCATTCTCTCAACCCTAATCCTGAAATTCAACTTTAACCTTTGTTTAATGGCGAATGTCGATCTGAAACAACGTCAAAAATTCAAATGTATCAAACCATATCGAATTATATGTTTTTGGAAAGGTCTCGACGATACGAACTGATGGGAAGCACCCATTTTGTGAAATAGTGCTTGGATCAACGGGAAATCGCGGTCAAAGGGGGGAAAACGTGAAATTAAGGTTAAATTGGAGGTTTTTGATTTTTCCGTTGATTGGAGATGGAACCTAAAGAGAAGTTGTAGAGAATCTTCATACAAGGCTAATGCAAGTCGTATTGTGTCGATTTGTGGTCGGAATCTCCGGGAATTCGCGAATTTAGGTGCAAAAATCCGCAACTTTATTGCGATGGCGCGGGTCCCACAGGTAGCCGGAGAGGATGGATTTTCAAGCGGGGGTGCTACTTGATGGTAGCTTCATGGTGGTGGTGGTCTTGTGTCGAACGGTGGTCGGAGCATGGAGTTATGGAGGGTCAAAGTTGCAGGTTATGGACGGAGGATGGGTTCGCTGGAACGTGATGCTCGAGGGGGAATAATTATAGGAGAACGTGGCAAGTTAAGTTTTCCTTTTTGTGTCGTTTTTAATTAATTAATTATTTAATTATTAATCGCGTTAACACATATAACTTTTTCATACGAACTCAGATTGACACGCGGTTTGTTCCATTGGAACCGTATCAAAATTTTGAGATTGTCAAATTTTGAGTCTATTTTGGAGTTCAAACGCTTCAAAACCTAGGGTGAGTGATTAAATCCACTCACACCTAACTAAAATATTTGATTGCTAGTTAAATTAAAATCATGTATGATATGATTATATTGATTGTTATTTGGTAGTTAAAATTGCATACTTATGTAAATGGGCATCTATAGTGTAATTTAATTAGACCGCTAGTTTAACTTTTACACTTAAATTTAAAATTCAACATTTAATTGCTAGTTTAAAACCCAACACATGATGACTAGGTAATTTATATGATATTGACATGTTTGGATGTATCGATGTGATGTATGGCTTGGATTTGATATGTTTGACATACTAATGTTTATTTGTGTGAATTTACCCAGTTATTCACCTTATTTTTTTATATGACCTTTGTTTTTGTTGATTAATTCCAATCATTTACCTTAGATGTTTAGGGGAATCAAATAAATTTGAGATTAATCATTAAAATGAGTTAAGAATATAGGTTGAAATGGTAAATACCTATGACTTCTGATTTGGATTGAAATGATATATATCCTTTCCCAAAATACTAAAATTAAATTTTTAAGTATTACTTGCCCATAGGGTAGAAAATTATATACGGACACCAGTTGGTTAAATAAATTTGTTTTAATTATGACTCTTTAGATATTGTTTTAAAGACAATATAAATGATGTTATAAATCAATTTCCTTTGAATTTGAACTTTTAAATTTATGTTTAAAATTTTAAAGAATTTGTTAATGTTGATAACTGTAGTTAAACATGAATTGAATATGAACTAAATTTATTGAAATTGAATTGTTCAATCATCTTAGAAATTTACTTTAAATTAACCCGATTTAAATTATATTTAAATTGTAAACTCGAGATTTTTGTAAATTGAAATATTCAAATTGGAAATTTCAAATATTTGAATCAAATTGTTTGAATTGGATTAAATTTAAATAGAAAGTTGAATCGAATTGAAATATCAAAGTTGAGTTGGTTTGATTTGAGTTTGAAATATGATTTCAAGTTTAATTGAATTTTGGAAGAAACGATTCTAATTCCAACCATAGTATTTTAAACCATTTTATAAACCATTTTAATAATAACTATTTTTCTTTATAAACTATTTTACCTTATGTAACAGCCCGTAAATTTAAATATTAAAGTTAACAAATTAAAGAATACTTAATTTTAAATATAAGAATCAAGGGAAACGGGTTACGCCATTGTGTTTGTCTCGGAATTCTGGTTGAGATACAGTCCAAGTTTGCGTAAATTGGACATCGTATGAAGAAGTTATGGCTGTCGGAAGTTTCCAGAAATTCAAATTTAAATTCAAAAACGAATTCATACTCAGAACTGGGCAGGGCGAGAAATTTCCCACCCAAGGCGAGGTCGACCTGGGGGTTGACCTTAGTGTCGACTGCCCCCTATACAGGTTGACCTTAGTGTTGACCTGGGGTCGACCTGCCCCCCGGGTAGATCTGAGAGATGACGATTTTGTGACTCAGTGCTGAGTCATTAGGGCTGAGGTGTCACCCTATCCTGGCTGGATGGTCTTGATTGATTCTAGGTTGATTGGATTGCCTAAATTAATCCTAAATTCTGTATAAACACATGTAGACTCAAACCCTATAACCAAATAAAAAATTAGAACCATGGCTGTCATGCTATCACCTCGCAACCTAGAGTAACCGCCATCAACTAGAGGGAAAGTGAAGCTAATCAACTCAATTCAACTCAAAATTATAACAACAACAACGAATTTGTCTACTTCAAAGGCGAGCTAAATCAATTTCAGAACTCAGATTCTAGAACTCAAGACCTTCTTTGAGTTGTGAGTTCAATATCTTTAATAAGATAATTAATAAGTTAGTTGGGTTAAGTTATAAATTGGGTTATATGGCTATGTTTGTGAGACATTGGAAAAATGTGATATTTTGTGAATATATGCTAGTTGTTCATAACGATAGTTTTGTTGTGGACCCCTTTTCATATGCCAAATCACCTATGTTCAACTTGATTCACGTTTGATATCATTTTATATGCAAGTTTGGGTGTATAGTATATGCTAGTTTCTATATGAATTGTACACATGTTTACATGTGAATCAAGTAAAGTGACTATATGCAAGTTTAGGTAGAAATTGGATTCACATATGTGCAAGTTTACAACTTTAGATTTAGATCTATGATGTACATAGTTTTATGCAAGTTTATGACTATGGACTAAAACTATATTATATATATATATATATATATATATATATATATATATATATATATATATATATGCAAGTTTACACCTTTGGATTTAGATCTATGATGTACATAGTTTTATGCAAGTTTGTGATTATGGCCTATGCAAGTTTTGGATGAAAACTATATTACATATATGCAAGTTCACACCTTTAGGGCTATGTTTAGATTCATGACAATAACAAGTTTATGCAAGTTATGTTGTAATCCTTATTTGCAAGATTAGATCCATTTTATGTGTTATGCACATTTGCGATGTTTCTTCCCTTTTATGAGTTAGACTAATTGCTAGTCTAATATACATATATGTCATGATAAATGAGCGAACAACGTGGGGATGATGGGGGTAATATTAAATATACACATATTGAGAATTGGCATAATGGCCTTGAAAAAGGCATATAATTAAATTAAGACATTAATTGGAAAAATTGGCATTTATGGACATAATTGAGACAATTATGGACATAAGTATATTTGGAATTTATTTACAAATTTTGAATAGGGATATTAATCCACTTTTGGGTTAAATAAAGATGTGTAATAATAAACCGCCTAAGACACGAGGTTAGACTCGTTTGTGGTGTAAGACTGCCCGGTCCAGCAGCCACAAATGCCAGTCTAATGTGAGAGGTCGAAGGAATGAATTAAATGTGTAACAGTTGTAAAGACACGAGGTTAGGCTCGTTTGTGGTGTAAGACTGCCCGGACCCGCCCGACAAATCCAGTTGCCACAAATGCCAGTCTAATGTGGGAGGTCTTTACAAGGTTACGGTGTTAATGAATTAAGAAACAATTAACCAGATAAACTTGTGGTGGGAAATGAGGGGTTAGGTGGGTGCCTTGGGTGGCATGTGAAAATCAAGTGGGTGCCTTGGGTGGCATGTGAAATATGATTAGATACACTTAACCAAGATTGAAACATGAAAGAAGACATGGATAAGAATGGGGTTACGTAGGGAAAAACCTTAGAGGGGACCAAGCATAGGTGGAAAGCTTGTGTCATGCATGGGGGTCCTTTTCAAACCAGTAACCCATTAAGTATCTTTATGGGCTCGACCCAAGTCGAGGACGGGACACGCGTACTGGATTTGATTGTAAAAGGTCAAAATGGGTTAGCGGTGGCAACACAAGTCCAACGGGGTCATATGCGTGTGTGGGCCCGGGCTGGTAGGTAAGACGTTGCATCGTGTAGGTATAAGCCATGCATTTTGGTGGTATCGGGTTGCCACTTTGGGGAGTGATACACCCCACTGTGGGGCCAGCACGGGTATTTGCAAGTTAGGGAGCCGATCAAATGGGGGGTAGTGGGTGCACCTAGTGGAGATAGGGGAAGACGGCACCTATGAAGGCAGCTAGGAGTACACGAAACTACCATTATCATTATTGAGTTCTGTAGGCGGGATCAACTTTTAGGGTGTTTGGTGTGGTGCAGTGTAGCAACTATCCTATAGTGATTAGGTACGCCTTTAACGTTATTTTTGTTCATCTTATTCCCTTTGTTTGCTCTGTCATACCCATTGGTTCACAATCATTCCCTTATTTTCCAGCTTATGCCTTGTCCTAGTTACTTAATGATTATATTGTTAAAGTTATTGAACTCGCCAGACTTTATGTCTGACCCCTTTGTTTCCACCTCTTTTCTTCCTTCCCCCCCAAGTGCTCAGGGTGGGACTAGTACTAGTGCAGCTTGATTGGACAGCTTTATCTCTTTCTCTGGAAGTTTGCTTGGATCGCTAAAGTAAAAGTTCTGCCTATCTTAATTATGGCTATTTTATGTAGGGTTATGTCTTTAATTTTATGTACTCTGATGTAGTCAAGATGGATATTATGTATTTGACTCTAGTCTTTGGTTTTTGATGATGTAATCAAACTTACTTGTTTACCGCTGCAATGGATGAAGTTTTTAATTTTTAAGTACTGTTTTATATCTATGTTGTTGTTAAGTTTATTTTCTATACACACTTAAAACGCTCCATAGAAGTTAATGCATTCCCCTTGTGAGTGACATTAACGGATATGGGGTGTCACATCTTATAACTATTTAATAATTTTATTAATTTTTTTAAATAAACCATTTTAATAATTAACTTTGTAATTTATAAACTACTGTAATATTTTAACTATAGATTTTAATAAATTTGATAATTCTATTTTAAATACAAACTGCTAATTTTCAAACTATTTTAATTATATATCTAAACTATTTTAAATATACTTTTAACTATTTTAATATTCAAATTATTTTAAGGTTGGAATTGTTTCAATATTTTAAGTTGGTTTAAATAGAGATTTAATATGAATGTATATTATATTTTGAATATGGAATGGGTTTAAAGCAAATCTGATATTTTGACAAAAATATAAACCATTTGAAATGTAAATCCGACTGGTATGAAAAATGTAAACATTTTATTGTTGAAGAGACCGAGATCGGATATTTTCATACTCTCTGCCAATACCCAAAACCACTTTAACAACTATTTACGTGGTGGATGAATCCAAATTGAAGTAGAATGGTTTGGCAACACTACTAGAATGAAGTAAGAGAACGATGATGGGTATCCTTGACCTTCGGGTCATAATTGAAATGACTAAAACAGATGTCATGGCCGAGCCAAGTGAGGTCGCACCTCCTATCGAACACGCTTCTTCGATACCATATCTATTACTTTGTGATTTGATTGGTGGCCACCCGCGATTTTCGGAGTGTTGTACGAGGTGGGCGGTAGTAGCTGCTATGCATTACCACCAATTCAGTGTTGTAATCCGGTAGAATCCTACCGTGGGTATTTCTCGGTGCCTTGTCATATTATCATGAGCACGTCCACTACGATTTAGTTTTGCATTGTACATATGGAGTGCTCCCTGATAGCCCACCGGTTTGGTGGAGTTTACAGTACTGTATATACTACAATATTTATAAACGGTGTAAGGGTAAAAATGTAATCCCTCTTATGCTATTTTTATATTTACTTCACTAAATAGACACTCTTATAATAGCAAATTATATTATATAGTATCTAGTTTGATGGATCCTTAGGAGATGGAAATTCTTGTAACATCATTTAAGTTATTACACTCACGAACACCTAGGATAGGAGATGTGAATTACCGTAAGCATCTTTGATGTCGTGACACTCATATTATTACTTAATTTTTATTTAACTGATATGAGAATAGTTTAGTTCCGATCCGAGTATTTTTGTATTTTCATTAGAGCTCGGGTCAGCCTGAGTTTTTTTTAGTTAGCCAAGACCACATTATATCGAATATGAAGATGGAGCTTGACCGATGTAATTACTAGTATTATTCCGCCGCATTGATTTGTTTTATAATAGTCAACTCTAATGTATTATTGTAATGTATAATCAAATGTATATTTATTAGCTTCATGAACTGTTATTTGATTATTATATTTTGTCCTTTAGCTGTGAGATTCTGTGATTGTTTTTCTTCTTTCTTCGTTTTCTAATATTAATCCCAATAACTATCTGTATACTTTGATTTGTTTAAGTCGACATATGAGGATTATTGTCAGTTTGAATGATCAGAAATGTGGATCGTTACAAACATAGTGCATAACATCTAAAGAAGACCCAAATGAATCATTCAAATGTCTATAAAATAGTTATTCTTTATAAAAGTAAGCACCACTAAAATTTGCCATGATGATGAATTTCTAAAACCAAAACAAATTGATATGAATCATGATCTTAATTTTGGTGATAAATTAAATTATGAAAGACTGAATTATGGAATACGAAGCAATATAATATCTATCATTTTAGCAGCTAATGCACAAAAGAAATGTTAACTTTGTGTTCATCCAACCATTCCATTTTGTTCTGTTTACTTTGTGTCATTTTTCTTTAGTCATAATTCTTAAAACCACTACAAATTAATAATATTATAGTAGTTGTTTTCCTGAACAAATAAATCATTATTTTACATGTAAAAAAATGCCTATAGTTTATTGGGAAGCTTGTAGGAATCAATCTAGAGCACAACAATCTAACTTAGTGCTTACAAAATTGGAATTAGCATAATTGATAAAAAAGTTCTTTAGTGCTCCTAAATGGATGAGGGAATACGACAATGATGATAATAGAAATTCAGTGGATTGGCTATTGTATAACACAGTTGAAAACTAAAACATTTGAAAACCCACCCTAATTTTCTCTGTTTCATGAATAAAACTTGTAAAAAGAAATGCTTTTATTATGGAAAATAGTTTTAGGATACTTAGAAACGAAAATAAATGGATATTCTTATAATTATAATTTTGCATTGATGAAAGAAAAGAAAAGGGGGAAATAAAATTATGCATGGTTATTATGAGCAGGTCTAAGAATTAAAAATTAAAAATATATATGTCTTAAAAATTATAACTATGCACGAAATAAAAGTTACACTGATTATTTATGGTACACATTCTTTATAGAAAATTAAACA
>JASFAX010001919.1:0-48215 GCA_030737875.1 Allium sativum
GTGAATTTGCAACATAGACTGAATCATGGGTTTCAACTTGTCATGTGAACTTGCATTAAAAAGGGGAATCTAACTAAACAGGTGTCACATGAATTAGCATATGATTTAGACAACATAAGCCTAAACATGTTTAGATCTAGGCATAACATCGAACATCACTAGCATATGACAAGTATGTATAATTTCATTGCATGTGTGAACTAGATTCAATCATGTTTACTACTATAACATGAAACATGTATTAAGTGGATCTTGGCATGGATCCAATTAGGAACTTGCAACTTTTGTATAAACATATGAACATGTATATGAACTTAATCATTTAGGCATAAAGTATATACATGAGATCTTAACTTGGACATATCACATACAACTTATATAATCATATAAACATATAGGTGTGGATTATAACAGGAACTATACATCTTGCATATGATGTTGTTTTCATTTGAATGGATCCAACACCAAGTAAATTTAACCACAAACATCATAATACCACAATCATTTCAATACATAGATATGAATTAACATCGTTGTTACACAATAACGCAATTCCATTTCCATTTTACATCGAATCAAATCCTAACTTTTATTCACATCGGAAAAATCACTATACTTACAACAAACGATGGTCTTGCTTTCTGATTTCTGAGTTCTGAATTTGAATTGCTTTCCTTTGGGTAGACAAACGTTGTTTTGATTCTTGTTTTAACTTTAATTTGGCTCTTCTCTAAGCTTTTCTACAAGTGGAGCCTCCTCTCAGTTTTCTCCCGACAGCATGGCGGCTCCGTCTCTAATTTTTTTTATGTGAATTTAGATTGGAGTCTTAAGTTGTTTATATAGAATTTCCGATTGATTTGAGCCGTGAGATGATCATAGATGAATCTAGATCATTAACTTTGAGAGGAGCCAACCAGAATGTGACAAATCAGTCCTAGTGACACAGCCAAGCTCAGAAATTCGACCAGAAACTAACGAGGCCAGCTAGGGCCAAACCAGGTCGACTGGGCAGGTCGACCCCCAGGTCGACCCTATGGTCGACCTGGTTACCCAGGTCGACCCCTAGGTCGACCCTATGGTTGACCTGGTGCCTGGGCGGGAATTTTCCCGCTCAGCCCAGTTTGGGTCTGAATTCAAAATTTGAACTAACTTTTGAACTGTTTGAATTTTAAACTGAATTCTGAAACTTCCGGAGGTCATAACTCCTTCATACGTAGTCCGATTCATGCAAACTCAGACTCTATCTTAGGCAGAATTCCGAGATGAGCACAATGGCGTAACTTGTTTCCCTTGATTCTTTCATTTAGAATTAATTATACTTTAATTTGTTAATTTACTGTTAACAGAAAATTCGGGGTGTTACAACATGGGCCAGAAGAATTTGGACCAGGCAAGTAGGGTTTAAGGCTTAAAAAGATATGGAAATAAAAATTTAAACGTGCAGATTAAACATTGTTGCGAGAGCGTTAAACCGGATTTGCAACAAATACATACACACACACACGCACACACACACACACACACACATATATATATATATATATATATGTATGTATACACAGTCTATCGGAAATATTTTTTTTTTAATAAAATCAATGTACTAAAATTCCACAGAATTGAAATAAACATAATTTAAAATTAATTGCTACCCAAACTATTATTAAGTTTAAGGTTATCGTTGTTGATCGATGTTGTTACATATAGGTTTTACTATGAAGTGGCCAATCAGATCTTGGTCAGTTAAAATAAAACGTTAACACGTTTTATCGTATTTTAAGTCATCTTGCGTTAATTACTATTCTAGAATTAGAAATGGGATTGTATAATTTAATTAAAACTGAATAGGCATGCTCCAAAAACTATATATAACATATAATAATTTATAATAAAATGTTTCACTGGTCTACACTATTTAAATTTGATAGTTAAAACACAAACCATCAAATATTTTTCCTTGCGTGTTAGTTCAAAGAGACAGGGACGAGAACTGATCCCTAAACCACTTCGAACTAATTTACGTAAACTAACTTACAGGATACTTACAAAAATGATGGAATTGAAGACCGTAGATCTTCATAAGCAAAACAATTACATATTTAAATTCTTTGGTGGCCGCCAAAGTTATTATAACTTGTATTTTTTTCTTGGTTGAAATCTTCGGATTTGCAAGGACTATTTGCTACTGATCCATGGGGTGATTCCTTTATTGGATGCAGTAGGAGAGTGCCTTAAGTTCACCATGTTCCTGGATGACTTGTATGGACAAATGTCTGACAGAGTATTTCCTAAAAACCACATACATTGATTTTTACAAATATAGCGAGTTGGTGGCAAAGAAGGGCACTTCTTTTACGCCCAGAGTTTATTTGTGGACATCAATTAGTGATTTGACGGATCTAACAATGTGGCAATCAAAGAAAGTGGTGGCTAAATTTCTAAAGGTAAATTCACCTCAAGCCTTATTAGCCTGGACGTGACAAAAATCGGGTAGGCAGCATGGCTAAGTGGGTCGCTCCCAAGTAGGGTGTATAATCACATATATAGAGAAAATTCATTTCCTTCTTTATTATTTTCAATGCTGTCCCTTTTTAGGAAATGGTTGCCGTACACAACGGTTAGTGATATACATTCAATACACTCAAGCTAAATGAGTGGTTGGTCATGTTTGGCCGAGTTGCAAGATGTTCTTGTTGAACCTAGTGTATTCCCATCTATAGATACACTATCGGCAGGTGGTTCCATACCTTGTCGTAATCGGAATCAATTACCCAATAAGTGCCCGTGGTTTTGATTGTAAATTATATATGTGGAACGTGAGATGCAAGCGTTCTACTAGATTTCTATTTATTTGATTTAGACAACATTATAATATCAAAATAGTTTTAATATCAAAAATGTTTTGGGTTATCGTAAGGTAAAAACCATTCATGTTTATGTGTGGATCGATCTTACGGTTATCACAAAAGGATTTTTTAACGTTAAATCAGGCTATTTTAAAATGTTTACTCACACCAGTCCTATGACTGACCCAGAGTTTTTTTTTTGTTTTCGCCAAACTCGTGGGTGCCCTAATTTATATTGGCAGTTAAGTAGTTCAGGATTTTATAGAACCATTTGAAGAAGCTTAAAGAAGGAAGCTTCGACATTAGATTTAGATATATAGAGTTATTTCCACTGTATTATATATGAGTTGTACTCTAATGATGTATGTAAGAAAATACCAATTGTATTTCAAGTATTGTTATATAATATATTTTATTCTGTTCCGTTGTGAGATTCGTGATACTCTGATTCTGTTTGTTTTTTGTTCTTCTTTTTCTTCTATTCTAACTTTCTTTCTTTCTATTTCTCACCCTCTAACTTCTTTCTATTAACGATCTGTTATTTTCTGATGGTTGATTAGTCGATATGTGATACAAGATATGTATTTGTGTCGATGATCAGGATCAGATCTTTTTCCGGCTGTTACAGTATACATGGACTATTTGATGGAAAAAGAGTGGCTTTGAGAAGTTGAAGCTCTTAATGATGCATAGTGTTTGTAAACTTTAAATATGAAATATGTTTTGTCTTTTATGCACTTAAATTGACATCAATATGAAATTGAAAAAAATATGTATTAATTTGGAAACTCATGGATTGAATTTTTTTGTTAGTTGATACTTTTTTTGCTATCACGAATATGCATTATATTTGCTGATTATTTTTTTTCTTTCATACGTTGCTCTTTAAATTGGTATGAAAATTCATTTTGGTTGTTATTATTAAAATGTTATATATATAGGCATAGCTCTTGAAAAGCGTTATAACCATATGACATGTCGTTTTGATAGCTTCATATATCCGCTATCGAATAAACATGTTATAGCGGTTATAATGTGTTATAAAGATTCTCACTTTTATTGAGAATTTGATGTTTAATAGCGGTAAAGATGAGCTATTGTCTTTAAGTAACACAACGACAAATTTTTCTATAAACCATGCTCTTTTATAATGTTTTTTTTGGTTTTATAAATATTCAGCAGTTTTTTTATAACATGTTAATATACAACATTATCAAACCGCTATAGTATTGATTAATAACAGTTATAAATCGCTATAAAAGACAATTTTTATTGTAGTGAGTGTAGCAGATTAAATCAGTTGGTTGTGGAAAAAGGGATACATTTCCATAATTAAATTCTTATTAAATATGGAGAACATAACTGCAAGAAAAATGAAAGCAATGTGGGTTAGTGCGAAATAGGGATTTTGTCATATTACACACTAACCAATAACCGAAAAATAATCTACTAAAGAGTATTATCTTATAATTACGAGTCTCAATTAAATTATATTATGAAAATAGATTTTAGTACATTTCTTGAAACCAACTAGATAAGGTGTGTGAATAATTTCCTATAAATGTGTAAACTTACAAAGAGGTAGGTAATTAGTGTCATAAATGTATAGGTTATGTTAAATAATAAGAAACATATGAAGTATGTAATGAACGGGGATGTAACATATTATAATAAATTATATAAGAAGGGAATGTAATATAATAGATAGACTTATCATAGGGGAAAATAGGATTATAACATACTTGTTATAATTAAAAGATGAAATGGAAAGCAAGAGGCTTATTATAAATGAACTTAAATTGCGAGAAATAAGTTTGATAAGAAAACCCATAATTATAGTTGTGGTAATATTGTAACACGAGGTTATAATTAGACGGAAAAGTGCAGAGTAAGCTTCTTCTTAATAAACTTACAATTGAGGAGTTAACTTTAATGAAATAATAATAAGCAGCGGTCCGTTTCAGCAATGAGAGCCGATTGGAGAAAATAAGTGGCCAATAAAATGAATGAAGGATGGTCCGTTCCGGCAAAAGAGTATGATTAGGGAAAATAAACTGCTAAATAAAGCTAACAAACAAATAACTTGAATGTAGAATAAACAAGTAAACATATAAGTTAATTAGCAATACGGTAAGTAAAACAAGTACATAATTGAAGATTAGACATAGGGTCTAATAAAGTAATGACGTGATGTGTTTGGACCAGTCCATAGGTACTTGGGACGAAGATAGCAACGTGGCGGATAATCATGGGTGTTTGGAGACACGAGAGGAGCTCGTTCAACTTGTTATTCTATGGGACTAGAAGTGTAACGAACTGCAAATCTGTACTATCTGAGTTGACTACATACATCACACGTCCAACCCAAATATCATAGATATAAGAATCATTTTTTTAAGAAGAAAAATGTAGAAGAAGAACAGAAATAACAACACAGAATCTCACATCGCAGCAGAACAAAATATAACATATCATAACTTTTGAAATGCAAAATTTTAACTGTATAACATACAATTACAGAGTATAACACTTACAACACAGCGGAAACAAAAAATACTATATATCTAACACTGAAGCCTCCTGCTCCAAGCTTCTTTAAATAGACCTATAAAATCCTGAACTACTTGACAACCCATACAAATTTAGGAAGCCAAGAGTCTAGGTAAAACAAAACAAAATAAACTCTGGGTTCATTATAGGACTAGTATGAGTAAACAATTTAAAATAGTTTGAGAAAATAAAGCGATATCTCATAAGACCACGCCGTATAACACGAAATGAGTTTTTCCCTTATGAGAATCCAAAACACATGACTTAACTATCATAATCCTTTGAAAGAAATGATAATCTTTATATCAAAACTCTTATGATGTTACAATAGTGTCTAAATCAAATTAATAACAATCTAGTGGAACGTTTTGCATCTCACGCTCCATATATATATAATACACAATCAAAAACGCGATCACTTATTGGGTAATGAATTTCCAACTATGACAAGGTATGGAACCACCTTATGATAGTGTATATCCAGAGAAGAATACACTGGGTTCAACAAGAACATCATGTAACCCGACTACACATGAACGACACTCATTTCGCTTGAGTGTATCAAATGTATATCACCAACGGTAAGGATCAGCAACCTTTTTCCCGAATGGGACAACAATGAATAAAATAAAGAATGAAATGAATTTCTCTAGATAGGTGATAATACACCCTAATTGGGAACTACCCACATAGCCATGTTGAAACACCCCACCATCATTAAGGTCACTCATAAGGGGAATGCCTTAACTTCGGTGGAGCATTATAGGTAAAAGATACAGATAATTTACAAGACAGACATATAAAATAGCGGAAAAGCTAAATTTATTTCATAAGTACGTGGTTCAGTTAAAACATTACAACAACTATCTCAAACCAACTTCCAAATTATTACAACAAAATTTCTGTCTTGATTAAAATATAAAGAAGCATGAAATAACAATAAGGTAGCACAAATCCCAGTAAGAGTTTATCCAAAGCCATAGCCCAAGGAAAGAAAATCCAAGCAATACATCTACTCTCTTCAAGCTGGAAATGGTCCAAACTAAGCTGAAGTATTCCCTCCCTACAGACCAGGGGGGTTGGAATGGAAGAAAAGAAGATGAAAGAAAATGGGTCAGACATGAGTCTGGTAAGTCCAGTGATTATTTAGCATGTAAACAGGGAAAAGGAATATGACATGAATAAACTAAATCTAGAACAACACCATAGAAATAAGATAATAAGACTGAATATGTTATCGCACTCATTACTATTTCTCTGCACCCACTTACAGGTGTTTCAACTAGCACCATGTGTTCAAGATAAATGATCCCCTTTACCGATCGGCTCCTACTCGTATACGTTTACCACTTGTGTCATTCGGCCCCGCTTGATTTGTAAATACCTATGTTGGTCCCACCATGGGGTGTATCAAATCCTATGGTGGAAATCCGACACAATTCAAGATGCATGGTGTATTACTACTAATGCCCAGTGCCTACTTTTTCCACTCCAGAGTACGTGCACGCCCGCACTCCGTCGGAACCTACACCGACGCACCACCCACCGTTGTTTTGACCGCTTACAATCGGCCCAGTAATCGTGCCCCACCCTGCCTAGTTCAGGGTACCATGATACATCTATGTGGGTTACTGCTGAAATGGGTCCTCGTTACTAGAGTTTCCTAATCAACATGTTAAAATGGTTAAGTGTTCTAAAATTAACCTAACCCCACACATTAGTTTAGTTAACATGTTGTATTGGTTAAGTGTTTCCTTAATTAACTTAACCCTACCATTCCTGTCTTAGCTTTAATTTATTCATTAAAGCACCAACCACTCACATTAGATATGTATTGTTGCGGTTGTTGGATGTGCCGGGCGGTTCCAGGCAGTCTTACACCGCAACTCAATCTAACCTCGGGTTCTTTTGGGCTTGATGCACTAACCTCTCACATTAGATGTATATTGTTACGATTGCTGGATGTGCCGGGCGGTTCCGGGCAGTCTTACACCGTAACTCAATCTAACCTCGGGTTAGGCATATTCTTCTTTTACTTAATTTACATATTTACCTTTCATATTTATATGTAAATTATCCATAATTATTGCCATTCAAGTCATTCCCCATTTACCCTCTAAATCATATTCAAAATTTTTAGGTATATAAATTTACCATTTTTATGCCACTAATCATTCATACATTTATGGGCCAAATTATGCCAATAATATGAAATTTAAGGTTTTTCCAACACTACCCCCGTTACACGTTCGCAAAATTCACATAGAATGTTAGGCTCTCAACTTAGCCTAACTTATATACAAAAGGGGAAAGAAAGGAGCATGTACCATTCCTACAACATAAAGTAATAAGGATCTAACTAAACATGTGTCATATAAATTTGGCATAAAACAATGAACTTGCATTTTTGGATCCAATTAACATGAATCTTAAGCATATAGAATTACACAAATCAAACTAGGCATGGAAATGTAAACTTTTATTTTGGATCCAATAAACATGAATCTTAAGCATATAGAATTACTCAAATCCAACTAGGCATGTGAATGTGAACTTTTATTTTGGATCCAATAAACATGAATCTTAAGCATATAGAATTACACAAATCCAACTAGGCATGTGAATGTGAACTTTTATTTTGGATCCAATAAACATAGATCTAGACATATGAGAATGTAGATATAAACATATATAGGACTTAGCCTAAAAACTTGCATGTAACATAACATGAAAGAGTCACCAATTTATATAATACATGATTGGTTTAACATACAACATAATGAGTCCAATAAGCCACAATAGTCTCATATACATATATGATAGAATCGTTAAAAGAATAGACATGAATCAGCATCACCATTATCTTACAACTGGGCATAACTCTTGTTTTCACTTTATTACAAATCATAACTTTAATCGTTCACATCTAAATTATAACAGGATTTACAAACAAAAGAAAGTCTTGTTTTCTGGGATCTGTTTTCTGAAACTGAAAAGCAATCCCTTGATGTAGACTATAGATTCTCTAAATTAGATTTGATTCGTAGCTTTTAACTTGCTTTCTAGGTTGCTTCCTAGTTGAAGAAGAAATAGTGGCTAAGCTAGGTCGACCATGGACAACATGGTGGCTCCTTGGAATGAAATTGTGTGATTTAGGGTTGAGGATTAGTGTTGCTTTTATAGAGGTTTAGACTTATGTGAGTCGTTAGAACAACCTAGGATAATCACAACCATCAAGACAAGATAGAGCTATCCAGAAATTGCCACCTCTGCCCTAGTGACTCAGCAACAACTCAGAAATCATCACTGTTTGGATTTGGGCGAGGGGGTCGATCCTTATAGGGGGGTCGACACCCCAGTCGACACCCCTCTTAGTGGGTCGACACTTATGTCGACCCCCTTGGGGGGCGTAGACCACTATGGGCGGGATTTTTCCCTTCCAGCTGATCTACGTGATTTTTTAAATTCGAACACTTTTGTTTATTTAATAATTTAATTATATAATTTTCTATTTAAACATGAAATCTTCTGAACTCCATAACTTCTTTATACGGAGTCCGATTCACGGAAACTCGGACTCTATCTCAAGCAGAATTCCGAGATGGACGCAATGGTGTAACCCGTTTCCCTTAATTCTCACTTTTACAATTTAGTGTTCTTTAATTCGTTACTTTAATAAACATAGAAAATACAGGGTGTTACATTCTCCCCTCCTTAAAGGATTTCGTCCTCGAAATCTTCAAGTCAAGAAGAATGTATATCCTACCATCCAATCGGACATCTACTCAACCATCAAACACCGGTATCCATTGTAATTAAAAGATTTCTAATGCTTTCATGATTGTTTGCATAGTGTGTGTATATGTTCTTATCTAATGCAAAATCAGGCGGTCTACTGATTCAGTTAACCTCCTTAATGCAAATTATGTTAGTGCCATGAGTCCATTATGCATGCAATTATTCCTAATCAAACTTTCTACATGAGTGCATAATCATTCATACAAATTCAACGTCCATATGATAACATTCCAAGTTTCAATCCATATACAAATACATATATGCATATGCAATATGAAAGTGACTGAGCCGATCTAACACCTAATGTGTTTGTATATGCATCCACGAGCAACCACTAGCAACCACTTGCAACCATCAATCATAACATGTTTCGAATACATGTTTACATCCATTGGTTTCTACCTAAGGATAAAGAATAGGGCCGAGGAGATATACTTAAAAAGATAGATATAAGCATGTATAAAATTATGGAAAAAGAGATCAAGGAGGTACCCTAAAAAAGAAAAGGGTAGGCTGCGCGTATTTTTCTCTCAGTTTCCCAAGTAGCTTCTTCCTCAGTGTTACTCCATTGAACTTTAACAAGCTTGACTTCACGGTTGCGTAGCATTTTGACTTATGTACCCAAGATTCGAGTTGGAACTCTTCTCACAGTCGCTTCTCCTTCCACTTCTACTTCCTTTAGTATACTTGGCTCCACAACTTCTGCAGACTCATGTAAGCACTTTCGTAGTTGAGAAACATGAAAAACATTATGAACTCTAGCCAGTCTTTCGGGTAGCTCTACTCTGTAAGCCATCGTCCCAACCCTTTCAATGATTGGAAATGGTCCTCAAATCTTGGTGCCAACTTTCCTACGGACACAAAGCGAAAGACATTTCTCAAAGGAGATACTTTAAGGAACACCCTATCTCCAACTTCAAACTCAAGGTCGGTCCTTCTTTTGTCTGTGTAGGACTTCTGTCTATCTTGTGCAGTCTTCATCCGTCTTCTTATCAAATCCACCTTCTCTGAAGTTTCTCTAATCATGTCTGGCCCAAGTACAAGCTTGTCTGTAGACTCCCACCAACAAGTTGGTGATCGGCATGGTCTTCTATATAAAGCCTCGAAGGGTGCCATGCCTATGGTGGCTTGGTAGCTATTATTGTAAGTGAATTCCACCAAAGGAAGATGATCTTCCCATGTTCCTCCAAAGTCAAGAATGCACAATCTCAAGAGGTCTTCTAATACTCTGTTCACCCTTTCCGTCTGACCATCGGTTTGGGGGTGATAGGTCGTGCTTAAGCATAGTTGTGTGCCTACAGCCTCCTGCAAACTCTTCCAAAACTCGCTCGTAAAGATAGGATCTCGACACTCACTATGCTGGAGGGTATCCCATTGAGTCGAACTATCTCTTTAAGATAAATGGATGCTAAGGACGAGGTAGTCCTTCTACTCTTAACAGGTATAAAGTAAGCGCTTTTAGTGAGCCTGTCCACTATTATCCAAATACTGGTATTGCCCCTTCTTGACCTAGGCAACCCATCAACAAATTCCATCGAAATGCTATTCACTTTCCACTATGGGACCTCTAGAGGATGAAGCAGACCACCAGGCTTCTTCTGCTCCGCTTTGACTTGCTGGCATATCAATCACTTAGCAATGAACTCAACTACATCCCTCTTCATGTCATTCCAAAAGAAAACCCTTTTTATGTCTTTATACATCCTGTCTCCACCTGGGTGTATGGTCAGCTTAGAATGGTGTGCTTCTTCGAGAACTGTCTTCACCAAATCCCTTGATTGTGGGACGCATAGCCTTCCATCCAGTCTCAACCAACCCTTATCATCGATGGAGTATCTATTGAGGTGACTAGAAGTCTCACCCCTAATTAGCTTATCCATCATATCAACTAGTTGAGGGTCTTCTCGTTGCGAGGTTCCTGTTGAGTCCAAAAGAGTAGGCCGCACCTCTAGCGATGCTAACAGACCAGGTACAAATTCAGAGGGTCTAAAGTTAAAGTTTGCGATGTACTCCAAGCTTTGCCTTTCTACAAAGAGAGGACCTAAGGTCAGCTTCTTTCTACTGAAGGCGTCTGCTACTATATTGCCCTTGCCAGGGGTATAGGAAATCTCTAAATCATATGAGGCCAGAAATTCCATCCACCTTTGTTGTCTTAAGTTAAGATCTTTCTATGAGAAAAGTTACTTTAACGATTTATGGTCAGTAAACAATTCAAACCTTTCTCCTAGTAGGTAATGACGCCATGACTTAAGAGCAAAAACAATGGCAGCTAGCTCCAAATCATGAGTTGGGTAGTTCTTCTCATGTGCCTTAAATTTCCTTCCCCCATAACAAACTACCTTACCTTCTTGCATCAAGACACCGCCTAATCCTGTACCGCATGCGTCTGTGTATAAGGTAAACATTTTGCTCCCATCAGGCAATGTCAGAACTGGGGCTGTTGTTAGAGCCCTTTTCAAGCATTGGAAAGCAACATCGCAATCCAAATCCCAAATTAAAGTTAGATTCTTATTTGTCAATCTTGTGTGTGGGGCTGAGATTTTCGCAAAGTCTTTAATGAACTTTCGGTAAATGCCCGCTAGCTCGAGAAAGCTTCGGACTTCGGCTGCATTTCGTGGAACCTTCCAATCTTGCATCGTAACTACTTTTGCGAGGTCCATAGCTATCCCCTCTTTGGACACCACGTCCAAGAATCCTAACTTCTTCTCTCCAGAAATGACATTTGGAGAATTTGGCTTTCAGGGATGTGCATGAAGAGTATCCATGACTTCCCTTAAATGCAAAGCATTCTATTCTTCATTCTTCGAGAAAATCAAAATATCGTCAATGAAGACCACCACAAACTTATTAAGGAACTCCCTGAAAAACCTGTCATCAAGTCAACGAAATAAGCGGGTGCGTTTGTTAAGCCGAAAGGCATGACAAGCCATCCGAAGAAACCATCCGAGGTTCTGAACGCGGTCTTATCAATGCTATCTTCAGCCACTCTTAGCTGATGAAACCCGGTAGCCAGATCTAGTTGGGAGAAAATCGATGCACCTACAAGCTGATCAAAGAAGTCGTCTATTCTTGGAAGTGGGTGCCTATTCTTCTTGGTCATCTTGTTTAGCTCCCTACAGTCAACGCATAGGCGAAGTGAACCATCCACTTTGGTTGCGAATACTAATGGAGCACCCCGTTCAGAAATACTCTGCCTTATGAACCATTTTCGAGCAGCTCTTTAACTTGCTTGCTGAGCTCTTTCCTCTCCCTTGGAGCCATGTGTCTACCAGGTAGAGCTATAGGTTTTGCATTATCAACAAGCTATATGCGGAAGTCTATCTCCCGCTTCGGAGGTAAGCCCTTCACCTCTTCAAATACATCTGAGTATTCACGGACTACTCTAACAGACTGCAATTTTTTAACAGACGCATCAAGAGATTCTAGGTAGCTAAGCATAACAGAATGTATGGGATTACAACAGATTTCGAGAGTGTTACCAAGGCGAGTCATAAGTCTAACCACTCTCTTTTCACAATCGAGGATGGCACCGTTACTGGATAACAAATCCATGCCTAGAATCAACCCATAGCCCGTGAAGCCCAAAACATAGGCGTTACATCTAAACCCAACGCTTAGTGTAGAAATTTCCAAATCCAAACAAATCATTGACAAATAAGCCGAGCCCCCAATTGGATTTGAAACAACCAAGGGATCCTCTACTATATTGGTGTCTAGGTGCAGAGATTCAACTAAAGTAGTAGATATAAAAGAGTACGATGCGCCGGAATCAAAGAGTGTACGAACAGGATGATCAAAAAGATAAACTAAACTCTCAACAGAAATATTTCTACCTCGTTCCTACGGAGGTGCTATGAGAGCGTGAACCTGCCCTCCAGAAGTAGATCCAGTCCTCTGCCCTTGCCCTTGCTTTCTTGGGCAGTCCTTAGCCATGTGTCCTGTCTCGCTGTAGTGAAAACAACCACCCATCTTCCTCTTTTTCTTTCTGCAGTCCTTAATCAGATGTCCAGAAATGGCACAAAAATTGCACTTCCTCTTGTCACGGGGTTTGTTGTTCTTCCCGCCCTTCTTTGAGTGTCTTCTTATTCAGCGATCCCTCCACTTTCTTATCTTGAGGTACATTCACCTTTGCCTCTTTCTTGCCATCCTTGTCTTCCTCCTGTAACAGTGCCATGTCCACCAGTCTCTCATAAGTTGCACCCATAGGTATATGGGACATAGCTAGGCTGTGCAGTGGCTCATTCAACCCTTTAACAAATAGGAGAGCCTTCTTATGGGGAGTGTTCACTAACTCCAGTCCGAATCTAGCCAGCTGGTTAAATTGGTTGACGTATTCCTTGACCGACATACTTCCCTGTTTGAGAGCTAAGAATTTCTCCATCTGCAGGCTTCGTTCAGCTTGTGAGAGGAATTTCATTTCAAACCTTACTCTGAAATCCTCCCAAGTTTCAACTGGTCTCTCAGCATTAGTAACTTCCTACCAATAAGAGGCTTCATCTTTAAGCAACCCCATGGCCAACTGTATCTTCTGCCTATCGTCCACTTCGAAGATAACAAATAAGTCCTTGGTTTCTTTGAGCCAGTTTCTTACTTCTACAAATGACTCAGTCCCATTAAAGTTCTATCCACCCATGGATCGAAAATCTCAACATATCTTTGAGAAAGCATTTGCATGAGGAGGAGGAGGAGGAACAGCTGCAACTGGGGGAGGATGAACGTCTACTGGGCCTGCATCATTATCCCTAGCCTCTAGGTACCTTCTGAACCAGTTCGGTACCGGTATGCCATCTGGAAGGTTAAAATCCTCAGACATGCTGAAACGAAAAATAAAAGATTCAAAACAAAGGGTAGAAAAGATAGTGCATATGGCTTTGGGGGATTATGCCTTTTAAAAACAACACTTTTTCTCGAAAATGCTTCTTTAAACTTCTTTTTGAAAATTAGTTTCCAAAATTTTTATCTGATCTGGCAACCATCAGCTCTGATACCAAGTGAAACACCCCACCTTCATTAAGGTCACTCACAAGGGGAATGCCTTAACTTCGGTGGAGCATTATAGGTAAAAGATACAGATAATTTATAAGACAAACATATAAAACAGCGGAAAAACTAAATTTATTTCATAAGTACGTGGTTCAGTTAAAACATTACAACAACTATCTCAAACCAACTTCCGAATTATTACAACAAAATCTTTGTCTTGATTAAAACATAAAGAAGTATGAAATAACAATAAGGTAGTATAAGTCCCCAATAAGAGTGTATCCAAAGCCATAGCCCAAGGAAAGAAAATCCAAGCAATACATCTACTCTATTTAAGCTGGAAATGGTCCAAACTAAGCTGAAGTATTCCCTCCCTACGGACCGGGGGAGGGGGGAATGGAAGAAAAGAAGACGAAAGAAAATGGGTCAGACATGAGTCTGGTAAGTCCAGTGAATATTTAGCATGTAAATAGGGAAAAGGATTATGACATGAATAAACTGAATCTAGGACAACGCCATAGAAATAAGATAATAAGACCGAATATGCTATCGCACTCATTACTATTTCACTGCACCCACTTACAAGTGTTTCAACTAGCACCATGTGTTCAAGATAAATGATCCCCTTTACCGATCGGCTCCTACTCGTATACGTTTACCACTTATGCCATTCGGCCCCGCTTGATTTGTAGATACCTGTGCTGGTCCCACCATTGGCTGTATCAAATCCTATGGTGGTAATCCGACACAATTCAAGATGCATAGTGTATTACTACTAATGCCCAGTGCCTGCTTTTTCCACTCCAGAGTACGTGCACGCCCGCACTCTGTCGGAACCTACACTGACGTACCACCCGCCGTTGTTTTGATCGCTTATAATCAGCCCAGTAATCGTGCCCCACCCTGCCTAGTTCAGGGTACCATGATACATCTATGTGGGTTACTGCTGAAATGGGTCCCCGTTACTAGGGTTTCCTAATAAACATGTTAAAATGGTTAAGTGTTCTCAAATTAACCTAACCCCACCGATTAGTTTAGTTAACATATTGTATTGGTTAAGTGTTTCCTTAATTAACTTAACCCTACCATTCCTGTCTTAGCTTTAATTTATTCATTAAAGCACCAACCACTCACATTAGATATGTATTGTTGCAGTTGCTGGATGTGCCGGTCGGTTCCAGGCAGTCTTACACTGCAACTCAATCTAACCTCAGGTTCTTTTGGGCTTGATGCACTAACCTCTCACATTAGATCTATATTGTTACGGTTGCTGGATGTGCCGGGCGGTTCCGGGCAGTCTTACACCGTAACTCAATCTAACCTCGGGTTAGGCATATTCTTCTTTTACTTAATTTACATATTTACCTTTCATATTTATATGTAAATTATCCATAATTATTGCCATTCAAGTCATGCCCCATTTACCCTCTAAATCATATTCAAAAAATTTAGGTATATAAATTATACCATTTTTATGCCACTAATCATTCATACATTTATGGGCCAAATTATGCCAATAATATGAAATTTAAGGTTTTCCCAACGTTACCCCCGTTATACGTTCGCAAAATTCACATAGAATGTTTGGCTTGAAACTTAGCCTAACTTATATACAAAAGGGGAAAGAAAGGAGCATGTACCATTCCTACAACATAAAGTAATAAGGATCTAACTAAACATGTGTCATATAAATTTGGCATAAAACAATGAACTTGCATTATTGGATCCAATTAACAGGAATCTTAAGCATATAGAATTACACAAATCCAACTAGGCATGGAAATGTAAACTTTTATTTTGCATCCAATAAACATGAATCTTAAGCATATAGAATTACTCAAATCCAACTAGGCATGTGAATGTGAACTTTTATTTTGGATCCAATAAACATGAATCTTAAGCATATAGAATTACACAAATCCAACTAGCCAAGTGAAAGTGAACTTTTATTTTGGATCCAATAAACATAGATCTAGACATATGAGAATGTAGATATAAACATATATAGGACTTAGCCTAAAAACTTGCATGTAACATAACATGAAAGAGTCACCAATTTATATAACACGCGATTGGTTTAACATACACCATAATGAGTCCAATAAGCCATAATAGTCTCATAGACATATATGATAGAATCGTTACAAGAATATACATGAATCAGCATCACCATTATCTTACAACTGGGCATAACTCTAGTTTTCACTTTATTACAAATCATAACTTTTAATCGTTCACATCTAAATAATAACAGGATTTACAAATAAAAGAAAGTCTTGTTTTCTGGTATCTGTTTTCTGAAACTGAAAAGCAATCCCTTGATGTAGACTATAGATTCTTTAAATTAGATTTGATTCGTAGCTTTTAACTTGCTTTCTAGGTTGCTTCCTAGTTGAAGAAGAAATGGTGGCTAGGCTAGGTTGACCAAGGACAACATGGTGGCTTCTTGGAATGAAATTGTGTGATTTAGGGTTGAGGATTAGGGTTGCTTTTATAGAGGTATAGACTTATGTGAGCCATTAGATCAACCTAGGAGCAATCAAAACCATCAAGACAAGATAAATCTATCCAGAAATTTCCACCTCTGCCCTAGTGACTCAACAACAACTCAGAAATCGTCACTGTTTGGATCTGGGCGAGGGGTTCGACCCCTATAGGGGGGTCGACACCCCAGTCGACACCCCTCTTGGGGGGTCGACACCTATGTCGACCCACGGGGGGAGTCGACCCCTATGGGCGGGATTTTTCCCGCCCAGCTGATCTACTTGATTTTTGAAATTCGAACACTTTTGTTTATTTAATAATTTAATTATATAATTTTCTGTTTAAATATGAAATCTTCTGAACTCCATAACTTCTTCATACGAAGTCCGATTCACGCAAAGTCACACTCTATCTCAAGCAGAATTCCGAGACGAACGCAATTGCGTGACCCATTTCCCTTAATTCTCACTTTCACAATTTAGTGTTCTTTAATTCGTTACTTTAATAAACATAGAAAATACAGGGTGTTACACATGCTGCCTGCCCGATTTTTGTCATTTCTCGGTTGTTGAGGCCTAAGGCTACGATTACTAACATTTCATTGATAGAAAAATCACTTTGAACGCCACACTGTTAAATCCTTTAATCACTAAATGATTGCATAAATATATTCTGGATATTATGCTAAGTGAATAAATTCTC
Source organism: Allium sativum (assembly GCA_030737875.1). Lineage (NCBI taxonomy): Eukaryota > Viridiplantae > Streptophyta > Magnoliopsida > Asparagales > Amaryllidaceae > Allium > Allium sativum. Next base: position 17,361 of record JASFAX010001919.1, read on the forward strand.
CACCACCATATATATTTATACAGACCAACGTATGCGATCATTGGAAATGTTCTATCACACATTCGTCCATATACGTTCGTTCTGGGATTGAACGAAACCAAAGGCACAATTTCCATTAATCCATCTTAGGCAATTTCTACCTAAGATTAATAGGAAAAGCCCTTGCACTTTACTCCGTCTTTGGTTATCTCCATATAATCTGTTTCGCAATGCTACTTCCAATATGGAGTGGTTCTCAGATAATAATCCAATCGATATCTCTATATTGACAACGATATTGGCAAACACTTCGATAGTTAGTTATTTAACTATCGAAGAAAAACAAACAAACATTCATCCATAACATAACACAATCACTGGGCTCCTCAATTAATGTTTAATCAATTAAACCACTTCTCCATTTCCTTATCAATATTTGTTAACACAATATTTTCGACAATCATCTTGGCCTCTTACACTATTCTGAAAACATTTCCATCTATCAACTTCTTTTATTTTCTATATTTAGAAAATATCTTTTATTTATAATTGGAAAACATTCCAATTATTTCTCTTTCCCGAACTCCTTTATTTCTATACTTAATAAATATTCGTTATACTTCCAAAATTCCAACTTACTTGGGTTAAAATGAATGTTGTGTAAAACATCGTTACAACTAAAACATCGTTACAACAACCCAAAGTACTGCATTTAACCTAATCTTAATTAAACATTTATCTTCGATACTGAATCTTGTTATTTATCAGTTTAAAATGAAATCAATCAAGTTGAGGTTTAACTACCTCTCTGACCTTGACTGAATAACATTCTTAACTTCAAAACGGACCAGACTGCTCATCTCGAATAATTAATATAATAAAAACAAATTATTCGTTTTTAAAACGTATATACGATTCTCTATTCTATTTTAACTAGATTTAATTGCAGATTTTATTTTTGTTTATAATATTCTATTTTTTAAGTTCGTTTCCTTAACGAATGTTGTATATATCGATATATTGATTTCTAGTTATCGAATTTTCTTAAAAATATTCTAACTCCTTAAATTTCCGGAAAATTTCTCCACCACCTCCTTTGTACCAGTCAATAGTTCAAACCTCAACTTGCCTCTCTAGGCCTTTTCCATTCAAAAAGATAATCAAAAAGCCAAGTGGCTTGCCGATTCGGCACATAAATCTCATATGGAATTTAAACGTGTACCTTTTTGTCGGGCACATGAATTATAATCTTCATACACTTTTTTCATACCTGTCTAACCCATATATATCTATTCCCAATTTATTCCAACTCAATCCGGTCATTTTAAACTCAATTTGCTAATAAGCTTCCTAATTAGCTATTTTGCCTATTTCACTTTTTATTTGAACATAACACATTCAAATAAATTTTTAATCTTGCTTCTAAATTAATTGAATTCCATTTTCAATTCAATTTTTATATTTGATTCCGAATATGAATTACAAACCCCATTCACTTATCCAACGTCAAATTCAACCGAAAAGTCCATTAAGTAATTTTTCTTCTAATTAGTAAATTCTATTCAATAATTTAAATTCTGATTTTTGTTTCAAAAATCATTTTATTTACACAACTTGAGTTTATATTTATTTTACAACTCAAATCCAGATTTTTCTACTGAAAATTAGGATTTTATTTACTTAAAATCCTTTTATTTATTTAAATAAACCGTTATGGTTTTATAATGGTTATGGCGTTGTTTTTCTCTAATTTTGATTTTGACATAACTCAAAATCTAAAAGACGAAATCCATATTTTTCTCTTCCATTAGAGAACTATTATTCAACCGGTCCTGACAATTCTTGTTTCACAGAATTTCAACTTAAATTGAGTTTTACATACTCAATTGAAGTTCGAAACGCCAATTTTTGAATTGTCGTGCTACGGCAAGTTCGTTTTAATTATATTTAAATATAAGTGTTTAAACTTCGTTTATAATAAATTTCAACTCCATTCTAATATTATATATATATATATATATTAAATCTAGCTTTCAAATCCGACTTAATATTTCTGATTATCTCTAATCGTTGATTTTCCATTACTCAGTTATCAACTTAGTTACAACTCCATTTCTGTTATTATTTTCTAATTCCATTAGAAATAAATTACTATATAGAATTCATGAAATTGAATTCTAAATATATACATGTATATCCTTTGGATTTTTCCAATTCAGTTTATATTCCGAATTCCAAAATAAAAACTGTCGTTCCCTTTTCGAAACGATTTCCAATTCACTTTCAAGTCCATGCTTGAGTTTATAATTCCACATTTATCCCATGATAATTATTCCAGTTTATAAACATCGTTTATAAATTTTCTTCCTTGTTTTACACACTAAACAAGTTCCATTTCAAAATCCATTTGAAACCAAATTTCTATATTTGGAATACATTATTTATAATAAATTATATATATATATATATACAGTGAATTTATTTTCATATTTAAAATTCTAATTTCTATTTAATACAATCCAAATATTTTTCTTTTTCTAAAAATATTTATTTAAATCAATTCGCTCTAATCGAATTCAAATCATAAATCCATACAGATTTATTTTAATTCAATTCTCATTCCAACCATTGGAATAATTTCCTCGTTCCTTTTTAACATAATTCCCAATCCTCAATTTAAATTCATTTTTGAATTTAAATATTTAAATTATCCAAATGATAATATTTCCATTTTAGTTATAAACACCATTTTTATATTCACTTTAATTCTCTGCATTATCTAGTGAAAATCATTCCATTTTATTTATAAACAGCATTTATAAATTTACTTCAATTTTCTGTATTATTTAATTTATAAACATCTATTATAAATTCAATACTTGTTTTATTTATTCAAAACAAGTTAATATTTCTAGTCCATTCGAAATTCGAATTCTATTTTTTTAGAAAAATAGATTTCCCTTTTAAATCTCAAAATATCCTTTTTACGATATTTTTATAAATCAATATTCAGGCACTAGTGATATTTAAAACCCCAAAACACTTAGTTATTAATCACAGGTTTTCTAATACATCATATATGATAATATATATAAAAACAAACAAATAATAATATTTTTGAGGAATCTAGTTGGATCCCTCCAACTTGTTTTCTTGCATCCACAGACGTTAGCCAACATAAATAATACCCTTCCTGCTTCAAGGTAGGATATCGTGGTATAGAAGGTCATCCACTATCATAGCATGGGGCGTATATGGTCATCCTCTAATGATACTGCAGGAATTATCCAGTCACCAATATATATATATATATATAAACCACAAACACCAATCCTAAATAACTAATATATATTTAATAGCCACAAAATGATTTTTATGCCACCAAACAACCATCAATTATTTTTAATGATAAAAATAATTCTGAATAATAAATTGAGTGAGATTTACTCACCGTGATTTTTATTCGATGGAATTAATCGAAGATGTTTGATTAAAATTCCATTTGTCTCCGGAAAAATCCAAATCCATTTCCTGCTACGAGTTCAATTCGACTTGCATTTGCACTTTAGACCTTGTATAAATTAAATATTGTATTTATAAATGTGCAAACAATATGAGCTATATATATAACCAACATTAGATTTTTAAATGTGAACATTCAAACTTTTGAACTATATTTTTTTCCAGTTTTTATGTCTATGGATTGAACTTTATAAATAAATTTAATTAACTTAAGATTTACCTTAAATACCATTTTAATCACGCTGCTCCCCGTTATTGCCAGCACCCAACAACTACCATCATCTTTCACAATACTGGAACTTTGTAAACCCACAAATAATTTCATCTTCCTTGCGAATTCCTTCCTCATCTCCTGTGTACCTGTCTGGGCTTCGTTGTCTTCACAAAGAAATGTTCAAAGTCTCAATGTTGTTTCCAAAAACTACTGCAGATTTTCCAGTGCTACTCAAACCATCATCAGTTTTCTGTTTCTCCATGACTGGTCTATGCGAGCTGCCTTCCTCCTCCCAAGACATACGACATTAACCAACTGTTCGCTACTCATCGAACACTCCAGCATCGCCATCTTCATCGCACAAAACCCATGGTCGTTGTCCCATAAATCGCACACCCTAAATTGCTAAAAATTGAGTACCAGAAATCGCGATGAACCCAGGATTTGAACACCCTAGTTCAAACCCTCCCCAATCGCGACCTCAACTTCCAACTGTTGTCGAACTGGGTCTTCGAGATGATGGATGTAATCGCAACTCATCCAAAAGTTGCGCTGACCCAAAATCAGAAATCCCTAAATCCAAATCGCAATCTCCAATTCCCAGTAGATCGCGACTCCTCCTAACACTACGAATGCCTTCATACAACCCCTTCGAACTCCATCATTGTCTCCCTTCTTTTCTTATTCGCAAGTGCCTCATACTTAAAGACCGCGACTTCCACTTGCTCTAAACTACTACAGCCATCGCGATTTCACTTTCCACCCCCACGCAACTTCTTGGATCAACTCGAACCAAACACAATCGACGACGACATCCTCTAAAAGCAAAATGCTTTAACTCGATGTCGAGCTCCACACCTCGCGATTGGTTTGAATCGCGATGCCCTTTTTGATTTGCCGATAATTTTTGTGTTCTTCGATTTTGATTTAGTTAATGGGAAAAACAACAACTGAAATGCCCTTTTTACAAATGCTTCTGGGTTTTAGGAATCGAAAAACACGTAGGGTAAGGTTTCGATTTTTGAGCAAGCAAAAAAGGAATCGGTTTTGATCTAATTTGAACGAGGAAAGGCAGATTAAAGAGGAGCGCATTTTGTATCAGAGGAATGGAATGAGAATTAAGGGTATGTCGCGATTTATAGTAGATGAATACTTAACCATTAAGGAATGTGTGGTACAATTGTAGGGTAGGTCAAGTATACTAATATTAAATACGATTTGATGTTGATTTAACTGTGATTTGAGTTCAATTTTATCCATTTAAATTTTATAATAGTACATTTCAGGGTTTTGAACTCCAATCGAAGCACAACAACTGACATTCCTAGGGTTTAACCGCTATTCTGAACACACTGGTACAAGTATCGAAGCCCAATTCGATCATATGGAGAAGATACTACTTTAATTCAATATAAATTAAATTCAAAACAATTAATTCCTCGATAATAAATTAAAATTATTATTCTGATTCAAACAGAATTTTGTACTAATCATCTGAACTATTTTCAATTCAGTTTTAACTTTAAATTCAATTATATTCATATTTGTAATACGATAATTTAATATATTCGATATTATATTGAAATTGATTTTTAAATCGATAACTTGATATAAAATTCATGTATGTTACCAGCTCAATATTTAAAACAATATTAAATATTTAAAATAAACCGAACAAAAATTCAGGTCATTACAAAAAGGAAGTTCGAGACTTCTACGGGACATAGAAGGATACTCTGAGATGTCCCTGTGGGTAAATCTGATGAAGCATACACCCAAAGGCGAGTATGCAGTTCCAACTAAGAGTATACCTGGGATACAATTATGATGTGGCAACTAGAAGGCTAGGGAAAATGTCATTAGGACGATCCGGCGATTGCCTTGCTTGGGGACAACGCTTGTCAGGACCAAATAAGGATAGTAATCATTGTATACCTATCACCGACAGCCGGTAGGATGCGGAAAGACTAGAGCTAAACCAATGGGCCAATGATCTTTCACTATCGAGACATTGGATAAGGGACACGCCAATTGAGTGCTTTAGATTGTATGTTAGGGGCATGTCTCTTAGCTTTTGAAGTAGTATTTCACCAGTTGAGTGAGTGGTCGGGAGGCGGCCATCGCCATCTTGAAAAGAGACAGACATATATATTGTTAATTGTATCGTAGGCCTAACAAAGTTGTCCTTTACAGATATCTAAGCTCTCGATTGAGTTTCATACGCAGGTGCAACCCTATTGCAAAACTCAGGTCGTAGTAGGAAATACCTTCATGTGAGGGTCTCGATGCATGCACTGGGTGGTGTACCGTAGAAGTTAGGGTATTAAATCCGCATTAGGGATTACTCGGCTGTGGAGTTCGGATATGAGGATCTGTATGCTTACATGACATAGCAATGATGGTTCTGTGTGTTTGTGTGGCTTAGTGACGGATATTCCGTAGATGGCTAGGCGTAGGATGGAAATTAGGTGAGCTTCCATGGCGTAACAATAGAGACCGTACAATGAGGATGCTATAGGGAGTACCTTGAGATTGGGCATTTAGCTACATATATATATATATATATATATGATTTATTAAGTAAATCTACTGGGAACTTGACGGGTATGATTTATGTGGAAAAATAGAAAGTATATTGTGAAACAAACCTGAATAACCTAATAAATATGAACTAGTGATAGAACGGTATATGTAGTGTTATTTGTAGAAAACATAATTTGTCCATTCAACAAAACTTTCGTTTTGACCCCCTCCTCATAACAAACCCGTAGATTAGATAGGTGGTTGAGATTCTGCAACCTAAGGACACTTGTTATATAAGTGTCATTATACTGGTAAGTATTTATCTATTATTATATTTTATTCCCTTCCACTATGAGATTTCTACTATGAGCTCTAATATATTTATTTTTGAGTTTCTATGAGATATCACACAAGCCAACTCAAGCTTCAATAGATTTTGATTTTTGAAAGAAAAAAAATCAGGTTTGTCAAAATTCAGGTTGTTACACATGTTCTGCGTAGGGCACATTGGGAGGCATGATATGGGGCACTCCCACTTATGGACCTAGAGAAATGTTACCTCCCTCATCTTCCGCCCTTCTCCTTCTCCATCGCCATTCGGACAGCCTATTGAACAAACTACAAGAAGTAAGCCCGCTAGGCAAAGGAGACAATCAGTCAACAAACTTTCGAAGTTAAAGAATTCAGCAGAAACATCCCTCAGTGCCTCCAGTTGCTCATAATGCACATTGCCCTTAGGTATCGAGGGAATATCTATCATGTGAGCCTCAATTTAGTCTTGAGCTTACAACTCGATTAACTTTGACTATAAAATAAGAAAGAAATGCTTACTTTCGGCCACCATCAACTTGCGAATCTCGGGGGACATTAAACATAGAACCAATCATATTTAAAATTACCAAGCTTATCCCATGCTTTCAGGATGAATCAGGTGTTGGCCAATGTCTCCTGGTAAGCCAGAGAAGGTGCAGTAGCAGTCCTCTTCTTCATTTGGAAAAGAAACTAAATATCCTCTTCAGTCGTCTCCACACGCAAGTATTCCAAGAACAGGATGCAAGTGCCAAGAATGAAGGCGTAGCGTTCGGATGGAACTGCGTTGACGCTAAGTGAAAGAAGCGCAGCATATTCCAGACGATTCTGCATGACGGTGGCACGCACCCCACAGTGCACATGTGCCTATTACAGGCAGTGTACCCTTCAGGAGGCATGTGCGCCCTTTCCTCCTCCCCAGAGACAAGAACTTCATCTCAAGGTATGATGTACCTCTTACAAATGTGTCTCAACATGGCTTCGTCCCTCCGTGAAGCAACTGAATCTGATGGGTTGTCGACAATAGCGTTCACCATATGTTTAGTGCCTCAAGGACGATTTCTTGCTCAATGTTTACATCCTTTTCTCCTTACGGGTCGCCTTCTACATTTCATCCCCTTTGGTTTCACTGCCTCTGTCGTATGCTCGACCGGCTGATGCGGTCGTTCCAACTTCCCTCTTTGGTTGGATAAGATAGATGGGCTAACATGTTGGGAAGGACTGGAAACATTAGAGGTCTCAAGCTTGTTGCTCGATGTATTAGAGTCGTGGGACGACCCATTCAAAGATGGTGAAAGTTCCTAGCTTCAGCTTCCAAACGTTTATGTCATTGAGAAGCTCTCAATGCCATTGAAACTTTACATTTAAGACAATTGCATTAATTACCACACTGAAAACCTGTACACCTTTGTTGGGGTAAATTAACATGGAACCTGCAGTGTCATGGGTGCTGATGCAATTATAATAAAAGGAATTTGGGGGCACGACGACGATCTTTAGTCTTTAGAACTAAACCCATCGTAGTCGCTAATCATTGTCATTGGATTCTCGTCTAGTTGGGGTTATGTCAGGATACAGATCGGGATTGGAAGTCAAACCTTGAAATCGGTAGTTTAGTCAAATCTCCATGGTTCGAGTTTATGCTCTAACATTAGGTGCATGTCTGAATTATCAGTTCGAATTCGAGCGTTAAGGGGTTATAAGTCAAAACTTTTATGTTTGAATTTGATTTGATCATGCAACATTTCTAAAAGGATTCTAGTGCAATGACAAAACCTTCAGGAATTGACTTCCCTTAGACATGCAGGGACACAAAATTACGTCTCCACTGCCTTATGGAAATTTCATATCCCCTCTATGGCCGAGCCCGGAATTGTAACACCCCGAAAATTTTAGACATTTTAAATACATTATATAATGAATATAATATGATAACTTAATTAATTACTGCGAATTAAATAAAATAGACTGTACCAGTTCGTTCATCTCAAAACCTTCGTCAAGATAAACATTTGTTTTGCGTAAAAGGACACCGTATGAAGAAGTTATTAAGCCTTGAAGTTTGTATGCATACAAGATATATATATAAATTAAATAAATGAATATTCAAAAAAAAATCAAAATGACAAAGCGGGAAGCCAGAATGCCAAACCGACCCTATTGGGGTGTCGACCCAAGACCCGCTGGGTGACATCGGGGTCGACTCAAGGAGTATGGGTTGACCTATGGTCGACCCCTAGGTCGAATTGGCTGAATGTTTCTAGATGCACACAGTGTCCAGGTTCAGGGTGCAGCAGCTATATAACGTAATCTAAACCTAGGTTTTATTTATTGGAAAAATAATGGTGACGGCGAAGCTCAGCTGCAACTTCAATTAAATAGCCTATTCTTCTCCAAAATCAAGTTTTAAAAAAAGATTCAAGCGTTTCAACTATAGATATGAGATTCAACACCAACAATTTCTTTTCTATCTTCTAAAATCCAAACACGGTGAGTTAGTTACTTCTAGATTTAAATGATTAAAAGAAACGTGACATGACTGTGATTTGGATATTTGCCTGTGATTGAATCATATGGGATCTGTCATAATTTGTGAATTTATAATATTCTATGACTTGGATCAAAATCTTTATCGTATCCGATCTATTGGGACTTTTTGATCTATGACATAACTATGATGTGGATCTTAAATGTTATCATGCTAGATCATTTTAGATCTAATTCGCCTGTGGTTAATTTTTCATGTCACAATTGTGGATCTTAAATTATTATCATGCAAGATCTACCTTTTTAGGTCTAATTCGCTTATGGTTAATTATCATGTCATGTTAGATCTACCTTTTTAGATCTAATTCGCTTGTGGTTAATTTGTCAAGTCACAATTGTGGATCTTAAATTATTATCATGCTAGATCTACCTTTTTAGATCTAATTCGCTTGTGGTTAATTTATCATGTCATACTAGATTTACCTTTATAGATCTGATTCGCTTGTGGTTAATTTATCATGTCATGCTAGATCTTTTTAGATCTAATTCGCTTGTGGTTAATTTATCATGTCATGCTAGACCTACCTTTATAGATCTAATTCGTTTGTGGTTAATTTATCATGTCATGCTAGACCTACCCTTATAGATCTAATTCACTTGTGGTTAATTTATCATGTCACATTTGTGGATCTTAAACTTTACCTATCATGTGGTGATTAATTTAGATCTATCATTAATTGGAAATATGAATCCTTATTTATTCATGCCTATTATGACATCCTTGGTATGTTACATCCAGTTTTATTATCACATGCTCACTAGATCTATTTTTATATGTCCAACTTATCACTATGTCAATTACATGTTTATGTCACTTTTGTTAAAATAATCAATATTGTCATCTTTCCCTTTTATTGTTTATGGCTAGGCTACTTTCTAGCCTAGTCATGATGCCAAATATATGCGAATGCGTTAGTTAGGGAACGGGGGAAAACATTAGAATTGGAAGAACTTGAATGACAAGTATGAATTTGGAAATATAATCCATTGTGAATATAATTGGGTAAATGGGCATGAACACCTATGAAGACATAGGTTTAATTAATTGGTTAATAATTAAAATACCTAGGATTATAGTAATTAGAAAACAGTAATGGCACTTATGACATGAGGTTAGATTGAATTTTGGTGGAAGTTTGCCCAGACCCGACTGACATATCTAGCAACCGCAAATGTGGAATCTAATGTGAGGGGTCTAAGTGCACAAATACGAGATGGGCTAAGACACGAGGTTAGGCGCTACTTGTGGAAGAAGTCTGCCTGGACCCGACCGATATATCCAGCATCCACAAGTTATAGGCCTAATGTGGGAGGTCTAGCCCATTATAACCATAAATGGACTTGGTAACGAATTGGAATACTTAACCTAGATGAATCCATAGGGATTGTATGAACATGTTAACTTGAATAGGGGTTAAGTAAAATTGGTTGAAACAATGGGTGGGTTAAGTAAATCTTGTGGCGGTAGGTAATATTTATATATATAGGCCCACAAACTTAACCTATTTTATACTCTGGGTTATGCTACTTTGTTAAGTAAACTTGCTTGGATCTGTGAGGGTTAAGTAAATCTTGCGGCACTGGGGTAATATTTACATATATAGGCCCGACAACTTAACCTATTTTACATGTTGGACTGTTAGGCATGACCAGCTGAAATCCCAGTAATGGGGATGTAAGCCTGGGAGGATCTTGTATCATCATGTGTGTGGGACCCGTTTCAGTCAGTAACCCATCTGGGTATCAAACGAGTATTCCGAACTAGGTCGGAGTAGAGGCCCGCTTACTGGGCTGGTTGTAAGAGATCCAAAACGAAGGGGCGGTGTGAACAGCGCACAAACCAATCGAGTCATGTGCGTGCATGGGTCCGGCTTGTCATGGGAATTAAGATGCTATGATCAGTAGATATGGTTGTGCACATCTTGAAAATCAAGGGTTGCTACTTTTGGAAGTGATACATCCTTCTGTGGGGACAACACAGGGTATCTATGGAGTAGGTAGCCGATCAATTAGGGTAGTAGTTAGGGTACATCTACACTCTGGCAAGTTTAGGAGTCCGTTATTGGGGCTGCCTGTGGATTGTATGGGGTTAAAACCTCTCACCAAAAGTATGCCTAAGTCTACCATTTCATACATGTTGGGGATCATCTCATTCTAGATATACTAGTAATAGTGCAGAGTAATCATTAGAAGCGTATACACCCTATCCTGTTCACCATGGCATACTTGCATTTTATGTAGTTATCTCTCACTTATCCACTTTATATGCCTATCATGCTACTTTTATTTATTTACTTGCTAAAAGTAACAGGACTCGCCAGACTTTATGTCTGACCCTTTATGTTTCCTTTTCTTTCTTCCGTTTCCCCCTCAACCCAGGCTCTCAGGGCGGGAACCCTCAAGCTCGACCGTGATTCCGCTTACTTTTGTTGGAGCTGCTGAGATGTATGGCTCAAGCTCCAATCCTTGTTGCTATGGCTATATTTTGTTTTTGGGGAATTTTATTTCTTTTATGTACTCTGATATTTTTGAAGTACAAGACAGTAGTTTTAACAACCCGGAAATTCTGAACCAATTTAAAATTTTATTTATTTATTTTAATGGATTTTAGATATTTTAAATAATAACGACAAAAAAATTATTTGAATCGAAGTTAGAATGAATAAATTTATTTTAATTATAAAACGAGCCTGAAATGGCGCGGTAGTTTGAAAATTCAATTTCAAATTTCAATTGAATGTACAGGATTCAAAATAAACTGGATTTTAGTAAAACCAGAAATATTAGAATCTGTTTAAAATTATCTTTCCAATGGATGTGAAAAATCCATATTTCATAGCGAGAATTAAAAGTTATGTCCAGTTTAAAATTCAGAATAGTCATATGGAATTTATATATATATTTATATATATATATATTAATATAATATATATCCATTTAACAAACGACCTCCGTTTTCGATGAAACCACTTTTGTTGGATCCAGAATGTCAAATCATTGCTAGATTCCAATTTTCATAATTTTTGGAATTAATATGTGAGCGTGACAAAAGAAAACGTGTTTTGACAGTTTTAGTCAAATTGGATCGACCAGAAAATGGCCATTTTTCAAACGGTCTCCAAATTCGACAAAATTAGTTTTTTTAGAACCGTATCATCAACACATAGCAAGATTTGTTTTTTGGGATTTTTTTCGAGTCAGTATGTGGCCCCGGTAAATTAAAATATACTTTCAAATTCAATGTATATTAATTTATATTTTAATTTAAAATAAAAATTGATTAAACAATCGAATTGGCTTACGGGACATATCCCATTGTGTCCGGAATGGGGGTATTTGGCTAGGGGCGATGGTCGTTGAGTTCGATTTGGAGTTCGTAATAATAAACATCTATTTTTGGGAATTAAATAAATAAAATAAAATAAATATTATATATTATTATAAATACCCTAGTACATACGGCCTAATACTAACCGTAAACCCCAAGATAATCAGCTGCCGTTATATTAAAACTAATGGCCAAAAAGCCCTAGAAAAGATTCCATCCGATCTCCCTCTCCCCTTAATAAAAATCAAAACTTCAAACATAACATCGAAGAGCTCGACGAGGGCTTCAATATCAACCGTCAAGATCATCAATAAGTCAGTGCAGCGGTCGGAATTCCTCCAGAAACGAGCGGCGTTCACAGTGGGTTCTTGCGTTGGTGGGGCCACCGAGCTTGATGACGTGGAGGGTAGAGGTGCGTGGCGCTCCGGTGCTTCGAACGCCGTTGTGGAATGGACTCCGGCCAACTGAGGTGGCGGCGGCGTTAAGACCAAAGGCCAATGTCGAGTTCGATAAAGAGATGATGTCCTGTAGGTTAGAGTCAGAAGGAAGAAAGTTTTTTTCCTTACTTAGTTCTAAAAATCAGTTTTTTTTAAATATAAATACATAAAAAATAAAAATAGTATTGTTATGAAAAATAAAAATAGTATTGTTATGATAAATAAAAATAATATTGTTTTGAAAAATAAAAATAGTATTATTATGATAAATAAAAGTAGTATTGTTTCGAAAATAAAAATAAACATTATTTTAAAAATAGCATGATAATAAAAAGATGATTTTTAAATCATAAACATTGTTTTAAAAATAGCATGATAATAAAAAGATGATTTTAAGATCACAAACATTGTTTTAAAAATAGCATGATAATAAAAAGATAATTTTTAAATCATAAACATTGTTTTGAAAATAGCATGATAATAAAAAGATGATTTTTTTATCATAAACATTGTTTTTAAAATAGCATGATAATAAAAGATGATTTTTAAATCGTATACATAGTTTTAAAAATAGCATGATATTAAAAATATGATTTTTGAAATACATATAGCATAATAAAAATGGGATATATATATGTATAGCTTAAGTAAAAATATGATTTTCATTATGAATGGCTTTGTTTTAAAAATATGATTTTTGGAAATATATAGAACAGTTTAAAAATGTGATTTCTAATTACATATAACATCGTATTAAAATATGATTTTTAATATATATACTGCGTGAAACAGATTTTGATGGAACTGACTGTAAGCAGAACGGAATCAAAATCGCTAGTTAAAGGCTGACGGAGTGGAAACGAAGGTGAGAACTCCTTACTAAAATTTCTACACATTTATTTATTTATTTTTATAATTGAATTGCCAATGTTGATTTTCATCAGTTTAATCATTATAAACTGTATACAGTGCCTATTAGATCACTTTTCTCGTCCACAAACCATGGACGATTTAAATTGACTGTATTGTGTGTTATTGAAATGTTTATCACATAAAAATAACATTAATATTAATGTGATAGTGAAATTAAATTATAAATATTTACTTATAATTTAAAATAGTGAAAATTGGTTAAATTTAAAACTAATTCAATCTTAATTAGAATTGGTTAAATTTGTTAATCATTAGTTTATTTAAATTCATTGTTGCTGTTTGAAAACCTCACACGGGTATTAGGATGATATTTAGCATACACTATTCCCAATATTTAGTTATATGTCAATAGATGGATTGACAGGTTGTGATGAGCGTTATTTATTTGTTTTAATGCTCACACAGTTGTAAATTTCACTCTGGTTGTGAATGGAGTATTTGTTGATTATTTATCATTATTGTTGCATACATGCGATGTATGAAATCCATATAACCGAAATTATATGGTAATTGATTGAGTCGCTTTCCGATTCAAAAATAAATAATGTTTTATAAAAAGACATTTTAGAATAAAAAAGACATGAATTAAAAGGACATTTTAGATAAATGGACATTTTAGAATAAAGAGCATTTCAGAATAAAGCGCATTTTAAAATAAAGAATATTTTAAAATAAAGAATATTTTAAAATAAAGAATCTTTAAAAATAAAGAATATTTTAAAATAAAATGTTTTAACAATAAAAATCACATTTTTATTGTATGTATAAAGAATAAAAGAAGCATATGATAAAATACATTTTTGTTAGATAAAAATATTATTTCTAACATGTTGATGAAGTGAATAAAATATTCATGTATTGAATAGACTTTTTGAACAATAAAAATTACATTTTTATTGCATATATGATCTATAAAAATGTACATGTAATGAAAAATATATTTTTTCATTAAAAATATTCTTTTTAATGTGAATTGGAATCTATAAAAATGTACATGTAATGAAAAATATATTTTTTTCATTAAAAATATTCTTTTAATGTGAATAGGAATCTATAAAAATGTACATGTAATGAAAAATATATTTGTTCGTTAAAAATATTCTTTTTAATGTGAATAAGAATCTATAAAAATGTACATGTAATGAAAAATATATTTTTCATTAAAAATATTCTTTTTAATGTGAATAGGAATCTATAAAAATGTACATGTAATGGAAAATATTTTTGTTCATTAAAAATATTCTTTTTAATGTGAATATGAATCTATAAAAAGGTACATGTAATGAAATATATTTGTTCATTAAAAATATTCTTTTTAATGTGAATAGGAATCTATAAAAATGTACATGTAATGGAAAATATATTTTTTTCATTAAAAATATTCTTTTTAATGTGAATATGAATTTATAAAAATGTACATGTAATGAAATATATATTTGTTTATTAAAATATTCTTTTTAATATGAATATGAAGCGCATAATATTTACATGTAATAAAATATATTATTGTTCATTAAAAATATTCTTTTTACATGTAATGAAATAAATGGTTGTGGAATCGCCGAATAAAATCTAAATATAAATATATAAATTAAACGAATCGTGCGCGGTAGTTCGCGTTTTGAAATCGTAATTTTAAATGATTATATCGGGAGATCTTACCGTCGGATTCTCCTAAAACCGGAACCTTGGGTTTGTATCGAAAAGAGCTTTGTAATGAATATGAGAGATTTGAAATCTAACGGTTGGATTTGGAACTTTGTCCAAATCAAATTTGGAAAAGGTTGCTATAGATGCAGTTCAGTGGCCGTTATTGGAAATCGACTGTACGGGCCTTAATAAAATTATTAAAAATATGTAAAAATTATGCAAATCATAATAAATGATTTGAAAAGAATTTGGTTGAAAAATTCCAATTTTGTAAAGATAAAATATATTTTTTTCAAAATGAACTAGTTATTAACTAGAATAATAATCCAGTGTTTTTAAATAAATAAAATAAATTGGATTTTGGTTTTGTCGTGAATGGTGTCCTAAATAACACTGTTCTTGAACCTCGTATGAATTTATAAATCTTTTAATTAAGATTATTATAGTTTCCAATTTTATTTAGCAACTGGTATAAAATGAAATGTAAATTGGGTTTATTGTGAACTGTGTTTTTAAAGACATTCGTTCTCTAACCCGATTAACAGTGAAAATATAATTTGGAATTTATAAATCTTTTATTAAGATTTAAATGGAAATTTTCCAAAGAAATGTTTTCCAATTTAATATATTAAATTATTCGATTTGGTAAAAATCGAGATGAGCTTCTGTGAAGGAAGACCGTTACTATATATGGAATTTAAAAGGCCTTGCTGCTATTCCATTTATATTATTAGTCTGACACGGGAATTTATATCGATTATATACTGTTATGATTTCCGTGTAGATTCCATTTTTGAAAAAAAAGATGAATTTGGGTTTATCGTGAACAATGATTTAAAATAACATTTGTTCTTTAACCTAGTTAAAGATAAAGATTAATTTCCTAAATTTGAATAATCATAAAGTAATGATTTTTGGTATTAAAACAAGATTAAAGTTTTAATAAATCTCTAATTAGATTGAAATAGGAATGAGATAAATTTATTTATTGATTTCTTGAAATGATCGAGAACGGAGTACCACCAGTTTTACTCCAGACGATAGTTAATCTTTAATTAGATTTAAACGTGAAATGGTAATTAAATTTACCGATAACACTGTGGGTGTAAGATGTGGAGTGCTACTAGTTTTTCTCCATAGGATGAATAGGTTGGGATTGGGATAATAAATATAAATAAATGATTACTTTGGTAAGGTTCGATAATCCCGACTAGTTAATGAAATCTTTTGAAATTGATATCCAAAGGAATATTAAAAAATAAATTTAAAAGAATTTATCTTTGATAAAATTAATGGGAACCTTTCCCTAATAATGTGAATATTTAATTAAAAGAATATTCTGAATTGGAATGAGGCGTATGTTGTGTTTTTTTATAGCGCTTGATTATAAATTACGCGAATTATTCGGAAAGACTGGATTTAACCCATTCTGAATAATTGATACGACGACCAATAGTCGAAGATGAATACGATGGTTGAAGACTGGAGATCTTTACATCGTTGATTAGTGACGTCTTGATTGGGCCATACACCCAAGACAAGGTAATAAGTGGTAATTGTTCAAACGTACTTGGAGATCGACGGATTTGCGAGGACCTCTCTCCTGTATTGGACATATGGGACGAGGAATAAGATGCCTCCTGTTTTGTTCAAACCCAAAATGGACTTGTAAAAGGATGGTATGTCTGACGTTGCATTCCTTTATGCTGTATTCATTGATCTCTGCTAAATATATATATATATATATCTGTTTGGTGGCGGAGAATTTATTCTCTTGCTTAACACCCTTCTCTGAGACGTACGAGCTTAGAGGTTATATATTGGTAGAAATCAATGGTATGGTATGGATTGACAATGTGGCATGCTGAGATGCAAATGATCAAGGCTTTTGTTGAAAAGCAGAGCCTGGTAGTTGATGATTAAAGCACAAATTTAATTAGCATAGCTTTGTGTAACGTTACTTCACGAGCCTCACACCCCGGTACAAACCAAAAACGGTATAGTGACTTCATGGAAATGGACATATGTTAGTTCTAGCTACAAGTAACGTCATGGTATAGAGCCTAAACTGTTTACTTATGTGGAAGTCCCTTATTATTTGTTGGAAAGCGAGGTACCTCAGATATGATTTGAGTCCCTAGTGGCTCTATAGTGGTCGACATTACTGACCCATTTTAGAGGTTCGATAGAACCGGCTAACATATATTTTATGGTATAACTAATCATCGACAGATGACCGACCATGAAGATCCAAGGGGTTCACTGGGGGATCCTGAGGCACTTGCTAGTGTCTCAAAATTGGTGAGGATAATCCCTTGCCTCGGTTCATAGATGGAAACCCAATTTCCAATACGAGATATTCAGTTTTAGTTGTAAATATATATATTGTGACGATCCCAAAACCCTGTGGCACGGTGTTAAGGATAATCATTGGAATATAACACATTAAATCATCATTAGCAAAGCACAGATAATAGCATAAATAGAAAATAGAATAATTTACACACATATGACAGCGGAATCATATAGATATCATCACATCAGAGAAGCACAGTACAGGATACAACTTAGTGCATAATGCTACATAATCATTCATCATCGCCTGAGGCGGAATCATACATAAAGAGTACACAAAGAAATATCAGTCTACATCGCCAATGGCGGAATCATAATATAGATACAATAATGGCGGAGAAAATCCAAGTCAGCATGGTGTAGTCAAGCCTCGCCATGAGCCAAAAGGTGCGTCAGAAACCTGTAACTAGGCTGCCCGTGTGAAAATGAGGGCACCCGAGTTTGCAAGGTGAAACAAACTACGAGTCAGTCATGGGACTGGTATGAGAAATCTACTTAACTTATTAACAACAATAATGAGGCAAATCAAAGGACCACGCCACTTTCGCAGAATGGGTTTACTCCAATGAGTGCTAGTGCATGAAATAAAGTAAATGATTAAATCATCGCAATGCTTTTTATAAATGAAGCCATTATAAGACTCAGGTCCCATCACACAATGCAACGCAAGCCGGAGGATAGAGTTTTTACCTTATAATGGCCAAAGATGCTTCATACGAATAAAACAAAAGTGCTTGATATTATTACTAGTATATATATGTTTCAAAAGTGATTTCAATCATAAATATCAATCATAGGCGGCATAAATGACCCATACCACTATGTCGCCATACTAATAATACAATCACGTCCGCATATTTCGTATTGGAAATTGGGTTCCTTCATGAGTCGAGGCAAGGGGCAAGCTCCTCTCCGATTCGAGACACTCTAGCAAATGCCTCGGGACCGCACACAGCAATCCCCTGGATCCTCCAAGGCCGGTCCTCTCTTACTTTTGAGGATTAATTATTCCTGAACACACGTTTCCTGGTCCTTACAGACCTATAATCGAGGCGCCTTGCATTCCAACAACCACACAGGTGAAAAGTAGATATAAATGTCAGGGCTGGGAGGTCACTGACACCATCATAGCTAGAAAGAAACGTCGTGCACTCCTTGGGTCCTTCTCCCGTTTTTGACTCATACCGAGGTGTGAGGCTCGCGAATTCACGTTATACACAAAGCTACGTCACACAGACCATGCTTTGATCATCAACCACAAGACTTCGCTTTGCAACAGAAGCCTTGATCATATGCCACTTAGGCGTGCCACACAGGCAATCCACTCTATGCGACTGATTTCTATCGATATATAACCTCTGAGCTCGTACGGCTCAGAGAAGGGCGTTAAGCAAGAGAATAAATTCTCCGCCGCCAAACAGATATATATTTAACAGAGATCAATCAGCATAGAACAAAATCTAATGTTAGGCACACAGTCCATTTATAAGTCCGTTCTGGGTCTGAACGAAACTGGAGGCACCAATTCCTCGCATATCCGTACAATCAATAGTATGTTTGGACGACTACTACTTCAATTCCTTCATGGTAGCTACTCCAATCACGAGCATCAGTAGCGCCCATCCATCCAATGTGGAGATCGTCGGTCTTCAGCCATCTTCGACTCTTCGACTTCTCAACGTCGATCGATTATTTGAAATGAGATAAACTCGGCCTTTTCAAATAACCCACGTATATTTAGATTTTCAAATCAATTAATAACATGGTTGGACTATTCAACATCCACATTTAAGTTATTTAGTTATAATTTTCATGTCAAATACATTCAACCATCACATATAAAGCAAACACAACAAAATTGGTCTAATTCCACTCTATATCGTCTATAGTATTTTATAACTATATATCGCCATTTTTATTTAATTTAAAACGACCATATTTAATTAAACGACGTTTCAGGTCGTGTCGATGCACTGGCGCTGCTTTTCACTAATTTTGTTTTACACATATCTGAAAATCTAACCGTTGGATCTTCACAAATTTGGTATCATTGGGAAGGTCATTTCAAAACGAATCCAACGGTTTCAGTTTTGGGAAAATCCGACGGTCGGATCTTCCACACTAGCCATTTGAAGTTACGATTTCAATTTACGAACTACAGCGTCGTTATTCGATTTAATTTTAATTATATTTATATATATATAAATATAATCGTTTCTGGCGCTGTTTTTCTTCAGATTTGAATTAAACATTCCAGACAATCCAACCGTCGGATCTTCACAAAGTTGGTGCCGTTGGAAAGATATTTCCAAGGCGAACCCAACGGTTGCGGTTTCGGGAAAATCCAATGGTCGGATTTCCCGTACTAGTCGTTTGAAATCAAAGTTTCAAAACACGAACTGCACAGCCACGTTTCGTTTTAATTCTATTTATATTTATATATTTATATAAATATAGTTCATTCAAAATTTCCTATATCGTTTCCACTTCAATTAATTCACTAACGCCTTTAAATTTCAGAAAATTTCGCCATAACCTCCTTTGTACGGGAGGGTCTGGGAAAATTCCCAAATAGCCACACGGGCATCTCATATCAAAAAAAAAAAAAAAAGCCAAGCGGCTAGCCAACAAGCTCATAAAATTATCACCCAAACAAAACAGTAAATATGTACCTATTTGTCGGGCACAAAATTTTATTTCTCTTCTCTAGCCCCTTTGCTTTAACCTGTTCAATAGATATGCATGTACATATATACAATTTCTATCACTTATCATTTTCCATTCAATTTCATATTTGATTTACTTTGGTTTAAAAACACCATTCATTCTAATGTTGCATGCATAGGCCAAAATCGTATCATTAGCTAATTAATGTATATTTCATCTCATGCATATTTATTTGAACAAGTGGCTGTTTTTAACACTTCACATTTCAAAGATGATAATTTTGGCGAATTAAAATAGATTTCAACACATGACTATTTTATTTAGTTCCAATGCATGTTAAAAATAATATTTCTTTCACAAATTTTTATTTCAACGCTCGCATATCTTTAGCATAACAAACATATGATAAAAATGATATTTTTATCGTTCAAAATATTTATTCGACAAATGGATGTTTTCAACACTTCATAGTTTCAATAAAAATGTAATTTTTATTGTTCCATCTTTTTATTCAACACATGAACTTTTCCACTGCACACACTTCTCAACAAATGAGCATTTCCACACATGGACATTTTATTTATGTTGTTCATATTAGAAAGATGGAATTTTTATTGTTGGAACTATTTATATAAGGCTAACATTTTTCATACTTCATATATATATAAAAATGTGATTTTTATTGTTTAAACACTTCATTCATTCACAAATGAATTTAATTTTCACACAACACTTTTCAACGTACAAACATTTCCATACATGGATATAGTTTCGATATACAGCTTTAATTTCAACGCATGAAAATAATTTCAACATATGAAAATAATTCTAATACACAAAGATTATTTAAAATTTCGGCAGCATAACGGCAGGGTAGTTAAAACCGGCACCGTCCCTAGTAAGCCTCCTCGCTCTACCTTAAAACCTCGCGGTTTTTTACAATGGGGATTCATGCATCTAATTCGCACGCAGGCGGCATGTTTATTTTTATTTCCACAAATATTTCCAATTCATTTCAATCACCAATGGGTATTTTTCAACCACAACCAAACAATGTCAACCACAAACAATTATTCAACCATTCGTATTTTTCATCCAATATTTCACACCAATTCACAACAATAAATATCGTCCATGGTTTGTGGATGAGGGGAGTACATATATATATATATATATATATATATATATATATATATATAATTGCTATATTTCACTTGCATTTCAACACATATATCAATTATTCTATACATGTAAAAAATCATACTTCGCTTATATAGCTTACACTACGCATGTACATGAGGTATACAACACGTATGTAATTTATATTTCGCTAATATAAATTATACACGACATTTTACATTCAAATTCACGTTAATATAGATTTCTCACATTGGTTTTCGGAGTGCTAAAAATCGATACGATGTCAGAAAAATCCGCGGCTTTTTCTATTGGGTAGAGAGCTTCCTTACGGTCCCGATGTTTCCTGTTTCATCGAATTTCATCAACACATCAAAAAGATATGATTTTTCAAAGTGTAAAGATCAAAAAGAACTCACCTTTCACGAAGGTTCAAAACTAGGTTTGCGGTTTTCACGAGAACCAGGGCATGAGGGGATGATCAGCGAGTTGGACGTGGAAGAGCTTCGAGAGGGCTACAGGCGCGCGGCGGTTTGGTGGCGTTCGGTGTTCCAGATCGGCGACGGCGGCGGTTTAAAGGTCGGAACTTTGGAGGGGGATATCTCGATGTAGAAGCAACGATAGGGGGAGCTCCTTATATGGATTTGAAGAGAGGAAGGAGAACTACAAAAAGTTGAACTGGGGGAGGAGCTAATTCGGGCTGTGGCGATCAGAAATCGCCAGGGAAGGGGGGGAGCTTTTCCGTCGTCGATGTCGGGATCGGGGGGGGGGGGTTTCTGATATTTTATTTATTTATTTATGAATGGAGAAATATGATTGGTCGATGGTTTTATTAAATTTTTAAATAGTGTTTTCTCAAACGAACTTCTTTTCAAACCCAACGACTGTCACCCCTAGCTAAATACCCCCATTCCGGACACAATGGGATATGTTTCGTTGCCTAATTCGACTGTTACAGTAAGTTATTTTTCAAATTACAGTATAAAACCTTTAATTTTTAACTTTGAACGTACATTTCAATTTGCCAGGGCCACAAACTGATTCGAAAAATTCCAAAAAAATAAATCTAGCTAAGTTTTGATGCTACGGTCCCAACAAAACTAGTTTCATCGAATTCTGAGGTCGTTTGAAAAATGGCCATTTTCTGGTCGATCCAATTTAACAGAAATTGACCAAACACATTTTCTTTTGCCACGCTCACCTACTAGCTTCAAAAATTATGAAATTTGAAACCTAGAAATAATTTGACATCCCGGACCCAACAAAAGTGGTTTCGTCGAATTCCGAGGTCGTATGCAAAATATCAATTTTCCAGGGCTATATATTCTATATAGCGACCTATCTGAAAATTCATTCGGCCATAACTTTTGATTCCCGTTATGAAACTTCGATTTTTCAGATTCGTTATAAAGGTATTGACTAACAGATTTAAATGTTTTTGGTTTCGCTAAAATCCGTTAAATTTTCCACCCTGCACGGTCAGTCAAAGTTTGAATTCAAATTTTCAAACTGACTCACTATTTCTAATTCCATATTTTATTGAAATATTCTATTTCAATTGCTCAAATTCCTTTGTAATCACCAATTTAAAAATTTTAAATTGGCTCGTATTTTCCGGGTTATTACATATATGGCGATGTAATATAATGGTACCTGCGCCGCCTATGATTGATACATTTATATTTGAAGTTGATTTCTTCACTTATAGTAATAATAAAAGATGAAATTTCGCGTATCAAGCATATTTGGCTATTATAAGGGAAAATCCTATCCTCGACTGCGTTCATTTTGTGATGGGACCTAAGTCTTATAATAGCTTCATTTTTCTAAAAAACATTACGTTCTTTTATTTTAAACTAAGGTTCAAGTGGAGTAAACCCATTCCGTGTTATACGGTGTGGTCCCGTGATTTGCCTAACTTTAAAATCAAGTTTAATAACTGTTTTGAGTTCTCACACCAGTCCCAAGACTGACCTAGAGTTTATTGTTTTAACCTTAACTCTAGGTGCCCATATTTTCCACACGGGTAGCTAGTAGTTTTGGTTTTGTAGATATTATATTCACATGATCCTGGTTTACAGTTGAAACGATATTCGAAAAGCTCTATATCAGTGTATTCCTTCCAGTTGTGTTATGTATTATTGTAACAACCCGTAAAATGCGAGCCAGTTTGAAATTTTTATTTTGGCAATTTTAGCGAATTTTGATTATTTAAAATGAATTATTTTAAATAATATCGACGAGAAATTTATTTTGAATATATTTAGAACGTATATATTATATACGTCGTCGTTAGAAAATAAATATTTATATATAATTATAAATAGAATTGAAAATGGCGCGGTTGTTCGATAATTCGATTTCAAACTTCAATTGAATGTACCGGGTGCAAAACAATCCGGATTTTAGTGAAACCAAAAACATTAGGATCAAATTGATGATATCTTTCCAACGAATCCGAATAATCGAAATTTCATAGCGGGGATCAAAAGATATGTCCAGATGAAAATTCTGAATAGTCGCTATGGAATTCAGGACCTTAAAAATGGACATTTTGCAAACGACCTCGGATTTCGACGAAACCAATTTTGTTGGGTCCGTGATGTAAAGTTATTGCTAGGTTTCAAATTTCATAATTTTTCGAATCAGTATGTGGGCGTGGCAAAGGAAAACGCGTTTGACCAGTTTCAGTTGATTTTAATCGACTGGAAATTGGCCATTTTTCCAACGGTCTCAGAATTCGACGAAACTAGTTTTGTTAGGACCGTATCGTCAATACGAAGCTAGAAAATATTTTTCGAGAATTTTTAGAGTTAGTATGTAACCCCAGTAATTTAAAATGTACGCTTAAAATTCAATATAATGATTTAAATGCAAATTTAACGGAAACTGATTGTAACAGCCGAATCAGCTTGCGTGGTATATCCCATTGTGTTCGGAATGGGGGTAAAACGCTAGGGGCGACAGTCGGTGGGTTCGATTCTGAGTTCAAATGAAAAGTCAACAATTAGGGTTTGGAAAAATATAAAATAATAAAATAAATAATTAAATATAAAAGGCCCCACTTCCTTTTCTCTCTCCCTCACTTCCTTCTTCACCGTCAACCTCTAGGAAAAAAAACGCCAGAGCTCGAGCCCGTCGCCGCCTCCCTCCCCGCCATCTCGTCGTCAGGCCACCGCCCCTCCACCAACTCCCGCCTCCCTCCAGCCTTGCCCTCCCCCTCGAAACCCCAATCCATCGAACCCTAGACCCCCCCCCCCCCCCAAATCGAGAGGACCCGCCGCCTCTGCCTGGCCCCGGCGCCACCGCACGATGCCAACCCTCTCCACTCCGTCTCCTCCCCTTCTCCCTCCCCAAATCCGTGGAGCAGCCCCCCCCAGACCACGGAAATCCACGCCGACCAGCCAATGGGGCCCCACCACTCCAAACCGTCGCTCCAACGCCCTGCCACCACCAGCACCGACCACCTCCAGTCGCGCAGCACACCACCAGCACCCCATCTC
This sequence comes from Allium sativum, assembly GCA_030737875.1. NCBI lineage: Eukaryota > Viridiplantae > Streptophyta > Magnoliopsida > Asparagales > Amaryllidaceae > Allium > Allium sativum. The sequence goes on from JASFAX010001919.1 coordinate 42,465, forward strand.
CAACAAAGACGCGTTTTTTGCCCACTAAAAATGTAAGTTTTATTTCCATTTTACTTGTTTATTTGTTGATGCTAATTTAGACCCTTATGTATATAGGAGCGTTGTAAAAATCTTGTTTTAATATATGTATAGAAGAAAAAAAAATATAATTTTTATATAGCATAGGTTAGAAAGGTTTGATTTTTATCTATGCCAAAGGTTCCATTTTTAATATACAAAATGTTTTATTTTCAAATTTAAAAGGGTTTGATTTTCATCTTTGAAAAGATAAGATTTTTCTTATGTATGATGCGAAGAAAAATAGATTTTTAGTCAAGTGAAAATTTGATTTTTGTGTTGTAAAAATATAATCTTTATTATATTTATATCATGTTAAAAATATAACCTTTATAATTTAAATAGCGTTGTAAAAATATAACATTTTCTCTAAAAATAGCGGTAGAAAATATAATCTTTGGTTTAAAAATAGCGAGGTTAAAAATGTGATTTTTAACATGTATCGTGTGAAACAGAGTGCGATGGACCAAGTGGAAGCACGACAAAGATGTTCTACATAAGAAGAGTCACGATGAATGGATAGCTATATGTGAGAATTTCTCACCTTTCAAATTCTTTTTCTAGTTATATAAAAATATATACTAGGATGCAGACGGTGCTTAGCAGCACCCGACACAATCGTCCACAGACCATGGATTGTTTGTTTGATTGCAAAAATTAGTTAGATTATTTGATTGAAATTGAATTGTTTGGTGAATTTGATTGATGTGTGAATGGCGTGGGCCTTCACTAGACCGGGGATAAGGCTAGGCCTTGTCCCGTTTCTAGTATCGTGCCGTTATGCCGCCGAAATTTTCTAAAATATGTTAGAAAAATAAAAATATCATTTTATTGAATAAATGAACCGAATAGAATATTCATAGTTTGAATAAAATAGCTTGATCGTTAAAAATATAATTTTTAATGTGAATGTGAATAAATAAATATTCATTTACGAACAGGACGGTTTGTTTATGTACACCTATTTGAAGGACATTGATTGGGACGATAAATTTTACACATCGCCCAACTGCACAAATAAAAATCTGTGTTTGATTGCTTGATACCCCACACGGGTATTGGGATGATATTTGACGTACACTAATCCCGATTGTTTAGTAGTATGTCGATCGATTGATTAACAGGCTGTTATAAGCGTTGAATACTTTTATTTGATGCTTATACAGTGTAGAATGCACTTTGGATGATGGTTGATTATTCATCGTTGTTATTGTATACCTATGTTGTAGAAAATCCATATAATTAACTTTATATGGTAATTGATTGGGCCTCATTCCAGTTTCGAAAAAGAAATATTTGAAATAGAAATTTTTGAAATAGAATATTTGAAAATAGAAACATATGAAGCCGTGTTGGTTAGATTGACGCCATTTTGACGTGAATGATATTTGTATCGATTTTATTCATTCTTCAATGAAAATTGAATAGATTTGAAATTGAATAGATTTGAAATTCGAACTATATTGAAGTGAATTGAAATTCGAATTAAACTAAATTGATTTGAAATTCGAAATACACTGAAATGATTTGAAATTCGAATAGAAATGAATTCAAATTGAAATTGAGTATAAATGAATTCGAATTGAAATTGAATTGAATTGAAAACGAACTGAAATTGAATTAGAAATCAATTTGAATGGAAATCAATTTGAAATGAAATTAAAATGAATTTAATTTGATATATTCAATTTTGATTTGAAATTGAATATGAAGTTGAAACCGTTTTGAAAATGAATTTAAAACGATTTATAAAGCACGTTTTGAATTGAAATCGACGAAGTATATATTATATATATAATATAATGGCCTGAATAGAACGCGCCGCGGCAGTTCGTGAATTTCGACCATTTATTTCAAACGGACATTACGGGAGATCCGACCGTCGGATTCTCCTAAAACCGGAACCGTTGGGTTCGTATGGAAAAGTGCTTTCTAACGAATATTAGAAATTTGAAATCTAACGGTTGGATTTGGAATTATGTCCAAATCAAATTTGAAAAAGGTCGCTATACGTGCAGTTCGATGGCCATTGGTGGAAATCGACTGCACGGGCCTTGATAAAATTATTAAAAATAGTAATAATTTGTGTAAAATCATAAGAAATGATTTAGAAAGAATTGGGATGAAAAACTCCATATTTGAAAAGATAAAAATAGATTTTTATCGAAATAAACTAGTTTTGAACTAGAATTATAATTCTATTTATTTTTAAGTAAATAAATTGAATTTGAAAAGGGTTTTAAAAATGACCAGAATTTCCAATGATTGCATTGGAATGGATTTGAATCGAAATTGTCTTCGAAATATTTCGATGTTGGAATTCGTGATTATACAGATGTTGTTATGGAAATTTGAAAGATATATATTTATATTGTTATTTCCAATACGACATTTGTTAGTCGTAGAATTTGATATTGAATATAAGCCGATATATTTTCTATTCAGAGCCTTGTATTGAATATCAAATGTGATTTGGGTTTGTTGTGAATGGTGTCTTCACTAACATTGTTCTTGAACCCAGTTGAGAAAAGATTAAATCTTTTTATTTAGATTTAATGAAGTGTACCAATTAAATAGTATTAAATTGGAATTGAATTGATATTGATTTTTGGGTTTATCGTGGACAGTGTTTTAAATAACACTTGTTCTTTAACCCGATAATTAATGTGACGTGATTTTGGGTTTATCGTGAACTGTGTTTTAAATGACACTGATTCTTTAACCTAGTCACAGATTAAAACTAAGTGGTGTTTTAATGAATCTTTAAGTAGATTGAAAAGATCGAAAATGGAGTATCACCAGTTTTACTCTAGGCGATAGTTAAATCTTTAATTAGATTTGAACGTGAAATGGTAATTGAATTTACCGATAACACCGTGGTGTTAGATATGAAGTATTACCAGTTTTACTTCATGGGATGAATAGGTTAGGATTGGGAAATTAAAACCAATGATTACTTCGGTAAGATTCGCTAATCCCGACTAGTTGAATCGAAATTCAAAAGTAGATTAAAGGATAAATTTAAAGGATTTATCTTTGATAAAATTAATGAGAACCTTTCCCTATGAATGAGAAATTTAGAAACTAACTGTCGGTTAGCCAAGCAGAATGGTCTTCTGGATATTGATCTGATGTTGGTTTCGACCTTTGGGGTTAATATTTGGGGAATTATTCTCTTGATTAATTTACGGTTAGTGACTGATAAATTGGAATGAGGCGTATGTTGTGTTTGTGTAACACTTATTTAAAATATACGCGAGTTATTCGGAAAGACCGGGTTTATCCCATTCTGAATAACTGATACGACGATAAGTCGAAGATGAAGACGATGGTCGAAGACCGGAGGTCTTCACGTCGTTTGGATAATTACTGATGATCTTGATTGGGCTGTACACCCAAGAAGATGGAAACAGTTGGTGATCGTCCAGACGTACTTGGAGATCGATGGATATGCGGGGTACTAGGTGCCTCCGGTTTCGTTCAGACCCAGAGCGAACTTGTATATGGACTGTGTGTCTGACATTGGATTTTAGTCCGTGTGATTGATCTCTATTAAATATATATCTGTTTGGCGGCAGAGAATTTATTCTCTTGCTTAATGCCCTTCTCTGAGACATACGAGCTCAGGGGTTATATATTGATGGATATCAAACGCATGGAGTGAATTGCCTGTGTGGCATGCCTAAGTGGCAATTGATCGAGGCTTCTGTTGAAAAGCAAAGTCTGGTGGTGACGATCAAAGCACGGCCTGTGTGGCATAGCTTTGTGTAACGTTGATTCGCGAGCTTCACACCCGGTATGAACCAAAAACGGGAGAGGACGTCAGGGAGGGCATGCGTTTCTTTCTAGCTAGAAGTGGCGTCAGTGGTTTTACTCGCCCTGACGAGTTTGACTTATGTGGTTGTTGCTGTTGCGAGGCGCCTCGGTTATATCGGTTTCGGCCGATGCATTCTGGTCGGCAGACGGACCAGACTTACACCCCATAGGGTGGGGAGACGTAGTGTTCAGGCATAATAATCCACATCGGTGGACCGGCCCTGAGGATCCAAGGGGCAGTTGCGGCTGTTCCTGAGACACGGGCTAGAGCGTCTCGAATCGGTTGAGGACTATCTTTTGCCTCGGTTCATAGGTGGAAATCCAACTTCCAAATACGTGATATTTGCGGTTTTATTTGTAGAGCCTAGTATGGCGACATAGTGGGATGGGGCACTTATGCCGTCTATGATTGATACTTATGATTTGAAGTTGTTTTATACACTATGCACTTATAATAGTATCAAACGATTTGTTTTAAACGTATCAAGCATTCTTTGGCTGTTATAAGGGAAAACCCTATCCTCGGCTGCGTTGCATTGTGTGATGGGACCTGGGTCTTATAACAGCTTCATTTTTCTTTATTTAGCATTGCGCTGTTTGTTTTATGCACTGGTATTCTTGGGAGGAAACCCGTTCCGTGTTATACGGCGTGGTCCCTTGATTTACCTAACTTTAAAATAAAGATTAATAACTGCTTTAGTTCTCACACCAGTCACATGACTGACCTGGAGTTTATTATTTTAACCTAAACTCTGGGTGCCCTTATTTTCGACACGGGCAGCTAGTAGTTTTGGTTTTGCAGATTTATATTCACAGGATCCTGGTTTACAGCCGGAATGATATCCGGAAAGCTTTGTATCTGTATATCTCTTCTAGTTGTGTATTGTATTATTTTCCGCTGCGATGTGTTTGAATGTAATTTAAATCTCTGATATTTCTATGTTATATTCATTTATACTCTGTATATTCTTGTAATCTGATGCATTGTTGTAATATACAATGAAATGTTCTTCTATATGTGTTATGTTGTGGCTTGTTCTCGAACTATCCGTCGCTTTCCTTTACGGGGAAGTTACGGGTTTTCACAGTTGGTATCAGAGCTTTGGTTTGCAAAGCTAGAGAACAAGACACATTAGAACTGTACGAAAGAATTCATCAGATATTGGATTAGTAATATCCAATGGGAATGACTCGTTAGAGATGGGATCAGTAGTATCCTAGAACGAGTGTGAAGAGTATATTTTTCAAATGAAAACAATTTTGTTTCAAGAAAATTTAAATCAATTATTCGTATTTGATTATTTATTCTATATTGATTAGGACAGTCCAGTATATAAAGAATTTGCATATACGCCTTGCAAACGTATATTCAAAGTTTTGATATACTGGATAGATATAGAATCACACTCTAGTCGCCCGGAGATGATTCTGATGATAGTTCGAACATCATCAGAATTGGTATTCGTGTTTCGAAGGTGTGATATCTATATATTTCCTATTGACTGGTGTGAGAACCAAAATTAGATTGGACCTATTGTTGTGAATTGGCATCAAAAACATGATTTTTGTATATGTATCAAAATTATGAATTTGAAACTCTAATTCACTAATTGATTGATGTTTGTGTTGTTTGTTTATTTGATTGATAATTTTGAACCAGTATGCCTAATTGAACCAAATTTTGAACTGTATTGAAAATTGGTCGCATTTGCTTGCATATACATATTCTTACATTGAACAAGTCAGAGCGAGGAGGCTAGAGCCAGAGAATAAAATTTGTTTGCCCGACAAATAGGTACATGTTTACTACATAATTTACTGTTTTGTTTGGGTGATGATGATTTTATGAGCCTATTGGCTAGACGCTTGGCTTTTTCT
>JASFAX010001920.1:0-48215 GCA_030737875.1 Allium sativum
GTAATTAGCTAGGAACGACAGTCGACGGGTTCGATTTCGAGCTGAAAATAAAAAGTTACTTTTTAGAGGAGGAATTAAATTAAATAATTAATATTATATTCTCCATCTCCTTAGTCAACCCCTCCCTCCCCCTTATCTCTCTCATCGCTCAGAATAATAAAAAGAAAAAAAAACCGCACGCTCCTCTTTCTCGTGAGAAACCCGTCGCCTCCCCTCTGCTACATCACCGCCGCCAAGCTCCAGCCGCCGCCTTCGATTCCCCCCTCCGACGCTCACCCCTCCCTCTCGCGTCTCTTCTCCCAAACCCCTCTTCTTACTGTCGCCCCCAAATCAAGGAAGGGACCCGCACCCCCTCTTCCACCGCCGTTCAGGCAAGGGCTGCGCCGCCCCTCTGCTACCCCGCCGCCATTCTGGCGAACACCCTCCCCGCCTTCCACCTGAAAGCAGCGAACCTCCCTTTCTTCAATTGCTTGAATCAGTGAGCCCTCGATGCTACTCCAGGCTGTCAGCGTTAGCTCTGACATGAGCGTCTTCGACTCCCGTTCTCCGATGCTCCTTGCTCCACCCATTTGGGTTTTCTTCGATAAGCAAATCGGTGAGTTTTCTGATTGTTATTTCATACAAAAAGATTTAATTTTTAAAAATAGAAATAATAGATCATTATATGAAGGAAAGCTAGATTTTTGAAAATATAAACATTTGGTTTTTAGTAATAAAAATATAATTTTTATAATGTAGAAAGGATAAAAATATAATTTTTATATAAGTATGGTGATAAAAATTTGATCTTTATATATGTAGCGAAATAAAAATCTGATTTTTATTATATATACGTTGAAGTGGAAAAGTGATTTTTATAGTGATGAAATAAAAATTCAATCTTTATATTTGAAAGGGCGAAATCTTTATATTTGAAAAATTCAATCTTTATATTTGAAAAGGCGAAATCTTTATATTTGAAAAATTCAATCTTTATATTTGAAAAGGCGAAATCTTTATATTTGAAAAGGCGAAATCTTTATATAGAGAATAGCGTGATAAGAATATAATCTTTATTATAAGAGTAGCGGTGTAAAAATAGAATTTTTATCTATATAGTAGCGGTGTAAAAATAGAATTTTTATCCATATAGTAGCGGTGTAAAAATAGAATTTTTATCTATATAGTAGCGGTGAAAAAATAGAATTTTTATATACATAGCAAGAATATAAAAATGTGATTTTTATATATGTAGTGGCTACGGGTAACGAAAGTGACGAAAGGCGAGAACGGCGAAGACTTCTACATAAGAAGAGTCGTGGTATTGGATTAGCTAGTCGGTGAGAACTTCTCACTCTAAATTTCTTTTTCTAGTTATATATATATACTAGGATGCAGATGGTGCTTAGTAGCACCCGACACCCGTCGTCCACAGACCATGGACGGCTTGTTTGTTCAGTTAATTGTTTGGTGATTGATTTATTTGTTTGGTTGATAAATTTGATTGAATTGATTGTGTGATGGGAAATGAGATAAAATATTTTTGTTAGTTAAAAATATTTTATCGTTAAAAATATAATTTTTAACGTGAATGTGAATAAATAAATATTTATAAACAAATCAGCTGATTTGTTTATATACACTGATTTGACTAATATTGCTTGGGTCGATAAATTTTACACATCGCCCAACTGCACAAATAAAAATCTTTGTTTGTTGATTTGAAACCCCGCACGGGTATTGGGATGAAATACGGCATACACTAATCCCAATAATTAGTTGTGTGTCGATCGTTTGATTGACAAGCTGTGTAAGCATTAATTATTTATATTTAATGCTTATGCAGTTGTGTAGTGCTCTTTGGATGATGGTTGATTGGTTATCGTTGCTATTATATACATGTGTTGTATGGAACCCATATAATTGACATTATATGGTAATTGATTGGGCCTCATTCCAATTGGGAAAATAAAGAATATTAGACTATAAAAATAGTCATTTGTTGACGATGCTCATGTGTTGAAACTATTCATGTGTTGAGTAAAATATTTTAACAATAAAATTTACATCTTTATCATATTTAAGATTAGAACCACTTTACAGTTGGAGTCTGATTAAAAATCTACCGATAGATACCATAATTTTATAAAATATATTACATAACAAAAATAGTCCTGTGTTGACAATACTCATGTGTTGAGATTAGTCGTGTGTTGAAAGAAATATAGATTCATGTGTTGAATAGAATATATATTCATTTGTTGAATAGAATAACGAATTTAATGAAATATATAAAGCCGTGTTGAATAGAGTTGCGCTATTTTGACGTGAACGATATTTATATCGATTATATTCGTTTTTATAGTGAATATAGAAAAGGTAGTGATTTCAAAATATAACGTTTTGAAAATATTATTATTTATATAGTAATGATATGAAATATTCAATTTTGATTTGAAATTGAATATAGAGTTGAAATGGTTTTGAAAACGAATTTAAAACGATTTATAAAATACGTTTTAAAAAGGAAATCGATGAAATATATATAATATGTATATATATTATATATATAATGGCCTGAATAGAACGCGCCGGGCCGCGGCAGTTCGTGAATTTCGACCATTGACTTCGAATTGACGTTGCGGGAGATCCGACCGTCGGATTCTCCTAAAACCGGAACCGTTGGGTTCGTATCGAAAAGAGCTTTCCAATGAATATTAGAAATTTGAAATCTAACAGGGTGATTTGGAATTATGTCCAAATCATTTTGGAAAAGGTCGCTGTAAGTGCATTTCGATGGCCGTTGATGGAAATCGACTGTACGGGCCTTGATAAAATTATCAAAAATATTAATAATTTGTGTGAAATCATAATATGTGAATTGGAAAGAACTGGAATGAAAAATTCCACATTTGAAAACATAAAAATAGACTTTTATCAAAATGAACTAGTTTTGAACTTGAATTAAAATCAATTTATTTTTGAAATAAATAAATTGAATTTGAATTGGTTTTGAAAATAACCAGAATTTCCAATACGTGAATTGGAATGGATTTGAATCGAAATTGCCTTTGGAATAATTCGATGTTGGATTTTGTGATTATACAAATATTGTTATGGGGATTTGAAAGATATATTTTATATCGTTATTTCCAATACGATATTTGTTGGTTTCAACATTTGATATTGAATATAAGCCGGTATATTTTCTATTCAGAGCCTTGTATTTAATATCAAATGTGATTTGGGTTTGTCGTGAATGGTGTCTTCATTAACACTGTTCTTAAGCCCAATAGAAAAAAAGATTAAATCTTTCTATTTAGATTTAATGAAGTGTATCAATTAAATAATATTTAATTGAATTTGAATTGGTTTTTGGGTTTATCGTGAATCGTGTTTTAGATGACATTGGTTCTTTGACCCAGTTAAAGACAGGTTATTGATTTTCAAGAAGATTAAAACTAAGTGGAGTTTTAATGAATCTTTAATTAGATTGAAATGTTAATTGATAATTTAAATTATCAAATCTGAAAGGTGATCGAGAATGGAGTACCACCAGTTTTGCTCCAAAGCGATAGTTAAATCTTTAATCAGATTTGAACGTGAAATGGTAATTAATTTTACCGATAGCACCATGGTGTTAGATATGGAGTATTACCAGTTTTTCTCCAGGGGATGAATAGGTTGGGATTGGGAAATAAAATAAACAATTACTTCGGTGTGGTTCGCTAATCCCGACTAGTTTGAAATGATATCCAAAGGAAGATTAAAAAATAAATTTAGAAGAATTTATCTTTGATAAAATTAATGGGAACCTTTCCCTAAGAATGTGATTTTGTGAATAAAAGAATATTCTGAATTGGAATGAGGCGTATGTTGTGTTTGTGTAACACGTGTTTATTATATACGCGGGTTATTCAGAAAGACCAGGTTTATCCCATTCTGAATAACTGATTCGACGTTGAGATGAAGATGAAGACGGTGGTTGAAGACCGGAAGTCTTCACATCGTTTGGGTGATTGCTGATGATCTCGATTGGGCTGTACACCCAAGAGGAGAGAAACAGTTGGTGATCGTCCAGACGTACTTGGAGATCGATGGATATGCGAGGAAAGTGCCTCCGGTTTCGTTCAGACCCAGAACGAACTTGTAAATGGATTGTGTGTCTGACGTTGGATTTTATTCTATGTTGATTGATCTCTATTAAATATACATCTGTTTGGCGGCAGAGAATTTATTCTCTTGCTTAACCACTTCTCTGAGACGTACGAGCTCAGAGGTTGTATATCGATGGACATCAGTCGCATGGAGTGAATTGCCAGTGTGGCACGCGTAAGTGGCAATTGATCAAGGCTTCTGTTGAAAAGCAAAGTCTTGTGGTTGATGATCAAAGCACGGCCTGTGTGGCGCAGCTTTGTGTATAGCGTGAATTCGCGAGCCTCACACCTCGGTATGAGTCAAAAACGGGATAGTGACTGCAGGGAGAGCACGACATTTCTTTCAAGCTAGTGGTGGTGTCAGTGACCTACCAGCCCTGACATTTATATACTTTTCACCCATGTGGTTGTTGGATACGAGGCGCCTCGGATATAGGTCTGTTAGGACCGGGAAACGTGTGCTCAGGAATTGCCAATCCTCAAAAGTAAGAGAGGACCGGCCCTGAAGATCCAAGGATCATAGTGGGATCCTGAGACATTTGCTAGAGTGTCTCGAATCGGAGAGGAGCTTGCCCCTTGCCTCGGCTCATGACGGAAATCCAATTTCCAATACGTGATATTGCGGTTTTATTTGTAGAACCTAGTATGGCGACATGATAGATGGTACCCATGCCGCCTATGATTGATATTTATGATTGAAAATTGTTTTGACACTATACACCTATAATAGTATCAAATGATTGTTTTAAACGTATCAAGCATTATTTGGCTATTATAAGGGAAAACCATATCCTCAAGCTTGCGTTGCATTGTGTGATGGGACCTGGGTCTTATAATAGCTTCATTTTTTCAAAGAGCATTGCGCTATTTTGTTATATGCACTAGTATTCTTGGGAGGAAACCCGTTCCGTGTTATACGACGTGGTCCCTTGAATTACTATCTTTTAAAGTAAAGTTTTAAATAACTGTTTTAGTTCTCACACCAGTCACATGACTGACCTGGAGTTTATTATTTTATCCTAAACTCTGGGTGCCCCTATTTTCCACACGGGCAGCTAGTAGTTTTGGTTTTGCAGATTTATATTCACAGGGTCCTGATTTACAACTGGAACGATGCTCGGAAAGCTCTGTATCCGTGTATCACTTTCAATTGTGTTTTTTGTATTTTTCCACTGCTATGTAATTTATTGTAATCTCTGATATTCATCGAATGTATTTTATTCATTTATACTCTGTATATTCTTGTATTTGATGGAATTGTTGTAATAACAATGAAATGTTCTTCTGTTTGCGTTCCAATTTGTCCTGTTCTCAAAATGATCAGGGGTTCCGAACGGTCTTTGTCGGTTTAACGACCGATTCAGATCGAGCAAAATTCCTTGTCGTTACATTTGGTATCAGAGCTTTGGTTTACAGAGCTCGAGAACAAGACACATTAGAACCGAACGAAAGAATTCATCAGATATTGGATTAGTAATATCCAATTAGAATAACTCGTTAGAGATGGGATCAGTAGTATCCTAGAACGAGTGTGAAGAGTATATTTTTCAAATGAAAACGAACTTTGTTTTGAAAATTTAAATCGTTTTAAAGGTATTTGAATATTTATTTATTTTGAATTTGGACAAGCCAATATATAAAGATTTTGCATATACGCGTCATGAACGTATATTCGAAGTTTTAATATACTGGATAGATATAGAATCACATTCTAGACACCCAGGGATGATTCTGATGATGGTGCATCATCATCAGTATTCATAATCGAGTTTCGAAGGTGTGATTTCTATATATTTCCATTAGACTAGTGTGAGAACCAAAACCAGATTAGGTTTATTGTTGTGATCTGGCATCAAAAACATGATTTTCTGTATATATATATATATATATCAAAATTATGAATCTGAAATGATAATCAACTAATTGATTGCTAGTTGTGTTGTTTGTTTGTTTATTTGTTTGATAATTTTGAACCATTATACCTAACTGAACCAAATAGTGAGTGCATTGAAATTTAGTCGCATTTGCTTGCATATAGATGTACTTACATTGAACAGGTCGTAGCAAGGAGGCTAGAGCAGAGAAATAAAATTTGTTTGCTCGACAAATAGGTACATATTTACTATAATGTAATGTTTTGTTTGGGTGATGATGATTTTATGAGCCGATTGGCTTTTTCTTTTTATTTTTGAGATGAGAATGCCTGTATGGAAATTTCGGGATTTTCCCGGTGCTCCCGGTGCAGGGGAGGTTATGGCGAAATTTTTCGAAAATTTAGGGTGTTAGCCAAATTTTTGAAAAATTTGAAAAGTTCTTAGAAACTGAAAAGTTGAAGAACTTAAGCCGTAATGAAAATAATGGAAGTTGAGTTGGTTTGTTAAAAAAATTTCGGCTTCGTTCCTTTTCGGGGACGAAAAGTTTTAAGTGGGGGAGATTGTAATAACACGGAAATGCGAGCCAATTTAAAATTTTTATTTTGGCAATTTTAGCGAATTTTGAACATTTAAAATGAATTATTTTAAATATTAACGACGAGAAATTTATTTTGAATAGATTAGAACGTATATATTTATATACGTCGTCGTTAGAATATAAAGATTTATTTATAATTATAAAAGGAATTGAAAATGGCGCGGTAGTTCGATAATTCGATTTCAAATTTCAATTGAATGTACCGGGTGCAAAATAAACCGGATTTTAGTGAAACCAAAAATAATGGAATCTAATTGAGAATATCTTTCCAAAGAATCCGAAAATTTGAAATTTCATAGCGGGAATCAAAAGATATGTCCAATTGAAAATTCTGAATAGTCGCTATGAAATTCAGGCCCTTAAAAATAGGAATTTTGTAAACGACCTCGGATTTCGACGAAACCACTTTTGTTGGATCCGCGATGTCAAATTATTGCTAGATTCCAAATTTCGTAATTTTTGAAATCAATATGTGAGCGTGGCAAAGGGAAACGCGTTTGACCAGTTTTAGTTGATTTTAATTAACTGGAAAATGGCCATTTTTCCAACGGCCTCAGAATTCGACAAAATTAGTTTTGTTAGGACCGTATCGTCAATACAAAGTTAGAAAATATTTTTCGGGAATTTTTCTAGTTAGTATGTGACCCCAGTAAATTGAAATGTGCGTTCAAATTCAATATATAGATTTAAATCTAGATTTAAACGGAAGCTGATCGAAATGGTCGAATTGGCCTACGATACATATCCCATTGTGTTCGGAATGGGGGTAATTAGCTAGGGACGATAGTCGGTGGGTTCGATTTCGAGTTGAAAATAAAAAGTTACTTTTTAGAGGAAGAATTAAATTAAATAATTAATATTATATTCTCCATCTCCTTAGTCAACCGCTCCCTCCCCCTTATCTCTCTCATCGCTCAGAATAATAAAAAGAAAAAAAGAAAAAAAAAACTGCACGCTCCTCTTTCTCGTGAGAAACCCGTCGCCTCCCCTCTACTACATCACCGCCGCCAAGCTCCAGCCTCCGCCTTCAATTCCCCCCTCCGACGCTCACCCCTCCCTCTCGCGTCTCTTCTCCCAAACCCCTCTTCTTACTATCGCCCCCAAATCGAGAAAGGGACCCGCACCCCCTCTTCCACCGCTGTTCAGGCAAGGGCTGCGCCGCCCCTCTACTACCCCGCCGCCGTTCTAGCGACCACCCTCCCCGCCTTCCACCTGAAAGTAGCGAACCTCCCTTTCTTCAATTGCTTGAATCACTGAGCCCTCGATGCTACTCTAGGCTGTCAGCGTTAGCTCCGGCGTGAGCGTCTTTGACTCCCGTTCTCCGATGCTCCTTGCTCCACCCATTTGGGTTTTCTTCGATGAGAAAATCGGTGAGTTTTCTGATTGTTATTTCATACAAAAAGATTTAATTTTTAAAAATAGAAATACTAGATCTTTATATGAAGGAAAGCTAGATTTTTGAAAATATAAACATATGGTTTTTAGTAATAAAAATATAATTTTTATAATGTAGAAAGGATAAAAATATAATTTTTATATAAGTATGGTGATAAAAATTTGATCTTTATATATGTAGCGAAAAAAAATCTGATTTTTATTATATATACGTTGAAGTGGAAAAGTGATTTTTATAGTGATGAAATAAAAATTCAATCTTTATATTTGAAAGGGCGAAATCTTTATATTTGAAAAATTCAATCTTTATATTTGAAAAATTCAATCTTTATATTTGAAAAGGCGAAATCTTTATATTTGAAAAATTCAATCTTTATATTTGAAAAGGCGAAATCTTTATATAGAGAACAACGTGATAAAAATATAATCTTTATTATAAGAGTAGCGGTGTAAAAATAGAATTTTTATCTATATAGTAGCAGTGTAAAAATAGAATTTTTATCTATATAGTAGCGGTGTAAAAATAGAATTTTTATCTATATAGTAGCGGTGAAAAAAATAGAATTTTTATATACATAGCAAGAATATAAAAATGTGATTTTTATATATGTAGTGGCTACGGGTAACGAAAGTGACGAAAGGCGAGAACGGAGAAGAATTCTACATAAGAAGAGTCGTGGTATTGGATTAGCTAGTCGACGAGAACTTCTCACTCTAAATTTCTTTTTCTAGTTATATATATACTAGGATGCAGACGGTGCTCAGTAGCACCCGACACCCGTCGTCCACAGACCATGGATGGCTTGTTCGTTTAGTTAATTGTTTGGTGATTGATTTATTTGTTTGGTTGATAAATTTGATTGAATTGATTGTGTGATGGGAAATGAGATAAAATATTTTTGGTAGTTAAAAATATTTTATCATTAAAAATATAATTTTTAACGTGAATGTGAATAAATAAATATTTATAAACAAATCGTCCGATTTGTTTATATACACTGATTTGACTGATATTGCTTGGGTCGATAAATTTTACACATCGCCCAACTGCACAAATAAAAATTTGTGTTTGTTGATTTGAAACCCCACACGGGTATTGGGATGAAATACAGCATACACTAATCCCAATAATTAGTTGTGTGTCGATCGTTTGATTGACAAGCTGTGTATGCGTTAATTATTTATATTTAATGCTTATGCAGTTGTGTAGTGCACTTTGGATGATGGTTGATTGGTTATCGTTGCTATTATATACATGTGTTGTATGGAACCCATATAATTAACATTATATGGTAATTGATTGGGCCTCATTCCAATTGGGAAAATAAAGAATATTAGACTATAAAAATAGTCATTTGTTGACGATGCTCATGTGTTGAAACTATTCATGTGTTGAGTAAAATATTTTAACAATAAAATTTACATCTTTATCATATTTAAGATTAGAACCCCTTTACAGTTGGAGTCTGATTAAAAATCAAACGATAGATACCATAATTTTATAAAATATATTACATAACAAAAATAGTCATGTGTTGACAGTACTCATGTGTTGATATTAGTCGTGTGTTGAAAGAAATATAGATTCATGTGTTGAATTGAATATATATTCATTTGTTGAATAGAATAACGAATTTATTGAAATATATAAAGCCGTGTTGATTAGAGTTGCGCTATTTTGACGTGAACGATATTTATATCGATTATATTCATTTTTATAGTGAATACAGAAAAGGTAGTGATTTCAAAATATAACGTTTTGAAAATATTATCATTTATATAGTAATGATATGAAATATTCAATTTTGATTTGAAATTGAATATAGAGTTGAAATGGTTTTGAAAACGAATTTAAAACGATTTATAAAATACGTTTTAAAAAGGAAATCGGCAAAATATATATAATATATATATTATATATATAGAACGCGCCGCGCCGCGGCAGTTCGTGAATTTCGACCACTGACTTCGAATTGACGTTGCGGGAGATCCGACCGTCGGATTCTCCTAAAACCGGAACCGTTGGGTTCATATCGAAAAGAGCTTTCCAATGAAGATTAGAAATTTGAAATCTAATGGTTGGATTTGGAATTATGTCCAAATAAAATTTGGAAAAGGTCGCTGTAAGTGCAGTTCGATGGCCGTTGATGGAAATCGACTGTACGGGCCTTGATAAAATTATCAAAAATATTAATAATTTGTGTGAAATCATAATATGTGAATTGGAAAGAACTGGGACGAAAAATTCCACATTTGAAAAGATAAAAATAGTTTTTTATCAAAATGAACTAGTTTTGAACTAGAATTAAAATCAATTTATTTTTGAAATAAATAAATTGAATTTGAATTGGTTTTGAAAATAACCAGAATTTCCAATACGTGAATTGGAATGGATTTGAATCGAAATTATCTTCGGAATATTTCAATGTTGGATTTTGTGATTATACAAATATTGTTATGGGAATTTGAAAGATATATTTTATATCATTATTTCCAATACGATATTTGTTTGTTTCAGGATTTGATATTGAATATAAGCCAGTATATTTTCTATTCAGAGCCTTGTATTTAATATCAAATGTGATTTGGATTTGTCGTAAATGGTGTCTTCATTAACACCGTTCTTAAGCCCAATAGAGAAAAAGACTAAATCTTTCTATTTAGATTTAATGAAGTGTATCAATTAAATAATATTTAATTGGAATTGAATTTGAATTGGTTTTTGGGTTTATCGTGAATCGTGTTTTAGATGACATTGGTTCTTTGACCCAGTTAAAGAAAGGTTATTGATTTTTGAGAAGATTAAAACTAAGTGGAGTTTTAATGAATCTTTAATTAGATTGAAATGTGAATTGATAATTTAAATTATCAAATCAGAAAGGTGATCGAGAATGGAGTACCACCAGTTTTGCTCTAAAGCGATAGTTAAATCTTTAATCAGATTTGAACGTGAAATGGTAATTAATTTTATCGATAGCACCGTGGTGTTAGATATGGAGTATTACCAGTTTTGCTCCAGGGGATGAATAGGTTGGGATTGGGAAATAAAATAAATAATTACTTCGGTGTGGTTCGCTAATCCCGACTAGTTTGAAATGATATCCAAAGGAAGATTAAAGAATAAATTTAGAAGAATTTATCTTTGATAAAATTAATGGGAACCTTTCCCTAAGAATGTGATTTTGTGAATAAAAGAATATTCTGAATTGGAATGAGGCGTATGTTGTGTTTGTGTAACACGCGTTTATTATATACGCGGGTTATACAGAAAGACTAGGTTTATCCCATTCTGAACAACTGATTCGACGTTGAGTCGAAGATGAAGACGGTGGTTGAAGACCGGAAGTCTTCACATCGTTTGGGTGATTGCTGATGATCTCGATTTGGCTGTACACCCAAGAGGAGAGAAACAGTTGGTGATCGTCCAGACGTACTTGGAGATCGATGGATATGCAAGGAAAGTGCCTCCGGTTTCGTTCAGACCCAGAACAAACATGTAATTGGATTGTGTGTCTGACATTGGATTTTATTCTATGTTGATTGATCTCTATTAAATATACATCTGTTTGGCGGCAGAGAATTTATTCTCTTGCTTTACGCCCTTCTCTGAGACGTACGAGCTCAGAGGTTGTATATCGATGGACATCAGTCGCATGGAGTGAATTGCCAGTGTGGCACGCGTAAGTGACAATTGATCAAGGCTTCTGTTGAAAAGCAAAGTCTTGTGGTTGATGATCAAAGCACGGCCTGTGTGGCGCAGCTTTGTGTATAGCGTGAATTCGCGAGCCTCACATCTCCGTATGAGTCAAAAACGGGATAGTGACTGCAGGGAGAGCACGACGTTTCTTTCTAGCTAGTGGTGGTGTCAATGACCTACCAGCCCTGACATTTATATACTTTTCACCCATGTGGTTGTTGGATACGAGGCGCCTCGGATATAGGTCTGTTAGGACCGGGAAACGTGTGCTCAGGAATTGCCAATCCTCAAAAGTAAGAGAGGACCAGTCCCGAAGATCCAAGGATCATAGTGGGGTCCTGAGACATTTTCTAGAGTGTCTCGAATTGGAGAGGAGCTTGCCCCTTGCCTTGGCTCATGACGGAAATCCAATTTCCAATACGTGATATTGCGGTTTTATTTATAGAACCTAGTATGGCGACATGATAGATGGTACCCATGCCGCCTATGATTGATATTTATGACTGAAAATTGTTTTGACACTATACACCTATAATAGTATCAAATGATTTGTTTTAAACGTATCAAGCATTATTTGGCTATTATAAGGGAAAACCCTATCCTCCGGCTTGCGTTGCATTGTGTGATGGGACCTGGGTCTTATAATAGCTTCATTTTTTCAAAGAGCATTGCGCTGTTTTGTTATATGCACTAGTATTCTTGGGAGGAAACCCGTTCCGTGTTATACGGCGTGGTCCCTTGAATTACTATCTTTTAAAGTATAGTTTTAAATAACTGTTTTAGTTCTCACACCAGTCACATGACTGACCTGGAGTTTATTGTTTTAACCTAAACTTTGGGTGCCCCTATTTTCCACACGAGCAGCTAGTAGTTTTGGTTTTGCAGATTTATATTCACAGGGTCCTGATTTACAGCTGGAACGATGCTCGGAAAGCTCTATATCCGTGTATCACTTTCAGTTGTGTTTTGTATATTTTTCCGCTGCTATGTAATTTATTGTAATCTATGATATCCATTGAATGTATTTTATTCATTTATACTCTGTATAATCTTGTATCTGATGGAATTGTTGTAATAAAAATGAAATGTTCTTCTGTTTGCATTCCAATTTGTCCTGTTCTCAAAACGGTCAGGGGTTCCGAACGGTCTTTGTCGGTTTAACGATCGATTCAGATCGAGCGAAATTCCTTGTTGTTACAAATTAATTCTAAATAAAAGAATTAAGAGAAACGGGTTACGCCGTTGCGTTCGTCTCCGAATTCTGCTTGAGATAGAGTCCGAGTTTGCGTAAATCGGACTCTGTATGAAGGAGTTATGGCCTTCCGAAGTTTCAGAATAAAATTTAAAATTCAAAAAGCTCGGTTTCAAGTTCAAAATTCGAAAAATAATCTCAAACTGGGTTGGGCGGGAAAATTCACGCCAAGGGACCAGGTCGACCATAGGGTCGACCATGGTGCCTACCTGGTCACCCCCAGGTCAACCATAGTGTCGACCTGGGTGTCGACCTGCCTGGTCGGCCTGGTTTGTCTGGTTGGGCCCTGGCTCGAATTTCTGGGCCTGGTCTTGTCACTAGGGCTGAGTTGACTTCTTTTGATTGGCTTCTCTTTAGAACGGATGGCTTTGATTAACCCTGGCTTCATCGACGGCTCTAATTAACTTGCAACTCTATCAAAACACCCTAGGTCTCCAACTAAAATTTACATAAAAATAAGAACTTGAGCCGCCATGATGTCAGAAGAAAACTAAGGTGAGCCTCCACTTGAAAAGAGACGAGCAACGAATCAACTCAAGCTAATTCAAATTTGAGATTAAAGCTACTAATAAAATCAAAATAACCACGTCTACCCAAAGGAACGCATCTCAATTTCAGAACCTCAGATCTCAGAAAACAAGTTTCAGCGCCCGTTGTAAGTATAGTGGTTTTCTGAATATGAATAGAAATTGCGATGTGATTCGATGTAAATGAAACTGGGGTTTTACTATCGTAAAATATTGATCTAATTCTTTGTATTGCGTTGATTATGTCATATTTTGTATTGGGTGTTTGTGGCATAAATTGGTTGATGCAAGCCTATTGACATTTGTATATGAAAATAAATATCACTTGCAAGTTTGTAGTAAAAACTAGAATTGACATCTTTATGTTATGTCGTTAACATGGTTAGCATACATTCTTTTTAGGCCTAAGTTGAGACTCATGTAAACATGTTCCAAGTTGAAACCTTTTATGCCTACACGACTCAAAACCTTTGTATACATTATTATGTTTATTTGCAAGTGATAATTGGGTTTATGCAATTACCTTTTTGGTTACACAAATTATACTAGTTTCATGTTGAAATAGGCAACTTGATGTAAAGTTAGTTTACACCTTTGGGTTATGTAAAAAAGTGGACATTTTTATGCCAGTTTGGTGTTTGACATTATGCCTAGTTATATGTGTATAAAACCATGTTTAAACAAGTCTAAAAGTACACCATTTCATGTGACACCAATTTAGTTATATCCTTATTGAATGCAAGTTCACATGACCCACAATCTATGTTAGTGAAAACGCTATGTTGCAAATTCATGCGCCACACACTTTATGTATTCTAGAACAATTCATGATTCTGTGCTTCCCCTTTTTATGTTTATGAGTTGGGCTGAAATGTTAAACCCAACATATGTTATAATGCTGCGTACGTACAAAAGGGGGAAACAAACATTGGGTTTAAAATAAAATACATGTATTGGCATGTTTGACACATGCCAATGACTAGTGACATTTAAAACGGTATAAATTGTTATACCCAAAATTAGTGAATTTGGATAATTGGGCCATAAACATTTACATATAAAAATGAAAAGTGACAAATATGTAAATCTAGAAAAATACGAGCATGCTTAACCTGAGGTTGGATTGAGTTGTGATGTAAACCTGCCCGGACCCGCCCTGCTGTCCAGTAATCACAACAATACCTATCCAATGTGGGTGGTTAAGGCATTGAGCCCAATAAGGACCCGAGGTTAGACTGATTTGTGGCGTAAGACTGCCCGTAACCGACCGGCATACAGGCAGCCACAACAATACCTGTTAATGTGAGTGGTTGGTGCTTTAATAAGAGAATTAAAGCTAAGTTAGGACTGGTAGGGTTAAGTTAATCTGAACACTTAACCAACTTAACAAGTTAACAAGACAAGACTTGTAGGGGCCAAGTAACAAAGAAAACACTTAGCCAATTTAACATGTTAACTAGACTAGAAGGTGTGGTTAAGTAAAGTTAATACACTTAACCAATTTAACATATTAACTAGACTAGAGGGTGAGGTTAAGTAAACTTAGAACACTTAACCATCATAGTGTGATAAATTGAACAGGGTTAAGTTGAAACATGAAGGGACGATACTTAATCATTAGAACATGTTAATTAAATGGATGTTAGGGTTAAGTTAACTAAGGGAACACTTAACCGTTATAACATGTTAGTTAAAACAGATGGGCAAGGTTAGGTTAAAAGGGACACTTAACCAATACAAGATGAATGGATAGGGTTAAGTAATAAGAAATACTTAACCAATATAACTTGGTTTGTGATAGGGTTAAGTCAACATGGACTACTGATAACACTTAGCAAGTTTAATATGACAAAGGAATGGGTTAAGCTAACTTGAATTGACTAATGACACTTAACCAATCCAACTTGACGAGAAAGAGGGCTAAGTAGTAAACCTTAGTTAAGAAACAATCGAGAACGGGAGCTAAGTTGAATTCCCCAGTTAAAGAAACTAAGTGATAAACCTTAGTTAACAAGATTTATAGGAAAAGAAACTAAGTGGTAAACCTTAGTTGGGAACAACTAAGTAATAATTCTTAGTCAAGAAAACTGAGCCGGTCCATAATAGATGAATAACCCGATATGGTGGATCATCGCATAACAAGTACATGAGGAGGAGCAATGTATATCTGATTCCAAAAAAGGCTCCAACGGACTGGGTTTAGAAGCACGTAGCTTCAGGGGGATGCGAGGGTACTCTTGGTATCCCTCTGTGAGGTTGCAGATGATCCGCCTGGGCTCACAGAGGTTAAGGTCTGCGGTAGAAGAACCAAGGGTATGCCTTGGTTGTAGTATGAGGAACCTAAAGGCTAGGGTGGATCAGCGTGGGTCGGCGATACTTAGTTTAGCCCTGTGATAGCACGTCGTCGACTACCTACCATCTTCAGTCAATCGTAGTACGCATGCGGAAAGGCAGAGAACTCCCAACAGACCATATACTTGCTATCTAGTTATGGGTGAGGCTGGCCAATAGGAAAGTGGGGCATATGTGGCAGGAGTATAATTCTCGTGCTTGATTTTCTTGGATTGCCTTTCATTAGTTGAGGGAGGGGTCACGTGGGACCATAACCACTGGTAGAAAAACAGACCTTAGCATCTGCATCGGCAGATATCTGAAATCTCCCGACCGAGTTCCGTGTTTCTAGAATAGCCCTGCCACGGGACTCGGGTCGCACATTTCAGGACATGTGCATCTAGACAGCGATAAACGATTCTCGACACATACGTGGGAAAAGTCTAGGAACATATACCACTCTAGGTAGTGTGTCCTAGACTAGGGGCATCATTCGATAGGTAGCATAATCCCTAGTTGGACCTAGGTGACATAAATCCTGAATCCGAGAAGTATTAGATAAGTCGCATAAACCCTAGTTGAATCTAGGAAACGCTCGATAGAAAACCCTAGATTAGATCTAGGTAATAAATAATAGATGTGCGCCTGAAGGCAACCATAGTTACAGGGACTGGGATCACGTTATCATTTTATATAGATTACTAGTTGGGATACTAGTTAGGTGGTGCAGAGATTAGTATGGGGTGCGATAGTAATTTCGATTCTAAACCGCTTTGCCTTAGTTTATGGTATTTTCCCATTTTCAGTTTATGCCTTTCATGTCCTTATCCTTATTCATATACCGAAGCACCACAAGACTTACCAAGCTTTATATCTGACTCTATGTTTTCTTTCATCTTCTTTTCTTCCGTTCCCCCCTCCCCCCCACGTAGTCAGGGAGGGAATAGCTCAGATTTGTATGGACCTGTTACTCTTTCCAAGCTTGAAGACTCTTTGACGTGCTGCTTTGGACTCTCTTTTCCACCGCTATGGCTGGCTAATGTTTATTGGGGAATATCATTGTATATTTATGCTTCTTTATTTTTTTGAACAAGATAGATACTTTGTTGTTGGAAAACAATCTTTGTACAAGCTGTTTATAAATGAAATAAAGTTTTATTCAGTTTTCCGCAGCTTTATTTATCTGTCTTGTAATTTATCTGCATCTTTTACCTACAATACTTCACAGAACTTAGTGCATTCCCTTTGTGAGTGACATAACGGATGTGGGGTGTTACACGTGGTATCAGAGCTGAAGATTACCGGATCAGATAAAAGATTTGAAAAATTACTTTCAAATGGTTTTAAAAGAAGCATTTTCAAAAGAAAAGTTTTGTTTTAAAAGGCAAGTTCCCCAAAGCCATATGCGCTATCTTTTGATCCTCTGTTTGAATCCTTGCTTCCTTCTTTCCAGAGTCTCTGTGGCTCCTGGCTTTCTAGGAGGTAACCTCATCACGGCACGGTTCCGTAGGCTTGATAAGACTACGATACCTATCGAAGGGCAAAGTAGTGCCCGACTTCCATCTATAGCCATAGTTTCACCTATGACTAGTTTTCTTTCAAACTTTGAAAGGTTTTTTATCCGATGGAGGCAGCTTTCGAGAGATTTGTCAACATGATTACATAAGGAAAAGGATTAGGAGTTTGGCTAAGGGGCACAACCCAAGGATGGGGAATTCATGGATATGGACTTGGCTCACGAAGGAGGAAGGAATTATAAAATATAAGACAAGAGGAAGTAGCTTTTCTATGGTATAATAGGGCATATAATTAAGAACAAGGGCAAGGACGAGGGAAAGGATTTTCAGGAGGACGAGTGCGTGCTTTCACCACCAGAATACCTGGGAGAGAGATAGTAAAAGTCTCCATTGGAAAAGTTTAGCTTTTCATTTGATCAACTTGCTAGTACTCTTTTGATCTTAGCGCTTCGCATTCGTTTATACCTGCTTCCATAGTTGAGTCTCTACAAATAGGTACTTGCATAGTAGAAGATCCCAATTAGTCTCAGATCCAAATTGGTGGTTCGGCCCGTTTACCTTTGGTTTGTAGGGATTTGAGAACAGCCACATTAAGTGTTGAGTTTAAGCGTAATGTTTTGGTTCCACGGGCTATAAGTTGATCCTAGGCACGGGTTGGTTGGCTAGTAATTCTGAAAGTTAGACTTTTTGACTTGCCTTGGAAATACCCTCGAGATTTCGTGATCCTAAAAGGATCGGTTAGCCCATTTATCGACGATTTGCAATCCGATAGAATAGTCCATGAGTACGCAGATGTTTTGATTAGGTTAGGGGTTTACCCCTAAAACGCGGGATAGACTTCCGCATATATCCAGTTGACAATGAAAAGCCAGCTATCCGATCAATGACAGTTTTGGAAATGGAGTTCAAGAAGCTTCACAATCGTGAAGATTAACTAGATAAGGTACGGTATAGAGAAGCTCAAGAAGATGCGACTTAGAAGACTAAAGACTAGATAAATGCGTCATACCCTTTTTCTTAAGGGTATATCCTTTCTCTAGGAATTTTATGCCTACTTGTTTCTAGCTTTTAAGGTATATCCTCTAGGACGTACCATCGATGCTTAGGTAGAAGCCAATGGATGTAAACGTGTATTTGAAACATGTTATGATTGATGGTTGCAAGTGGTTGATCGTGGATGCATATACACACCATATGCGCTAGAACAACTTAGTCACTTCCATATTGCATTCACAAATATGTTTAACGGATTTAATTTGATATGTTATCATATGGATGTTGCATATGGATGAATGGATATGCACACATGTAGTATTTACATAACTAGGGACGCTTGCATACATGATTGGACGCATGCCACTGACATAATTCACATTAAGGAGGTCAACTGAATCAGTAGACCGCCTGATTTCTGCATTAGATAAGGACATGTACACACACTATGCATATGATCATGAAGCATTAGAAGTCTTTTAAGGACAGTGGACGCCTGTGTTTGTTGGTTGAGTAGATGGACGGTTGGATGGTAGGATATATATTCTTCCTAACTTGAAGATTTCGGGGATGAAATCCTTTTAAGAGGGGGAGAATGTAACACCCCGTGAATTCTATAACACTAAGTTTCACAAATTAAAGTGTAATTAATTCTAAATGAAAGAATTAAGGGAAAAGGGTTACGCCGTTGCGTTCGTCTCGGAATTCTGCTTGAGATAGAGTTCGAGTTTGCGTAAATCGGACTCCGTATGAAGGAGTTATGGCCTTCCGAAGTTTCAGAATAAAATTCAAAAAGCTCGGTTTCAAGTTCAAAATTCGAAAAATAAGCTCAAACTGGGCTGGGCGGGAAAATTCCCGCCCAGGGACCAGGTCGACCATAGGGTCGACCATGGTGTCGACCTGGTCACCCCCAGGTCGACCATAGTGTCGACCTGCCAGTCAACCTGCCTGGTCGGCCTGGTTTGTCTGGTTGGGTCCTTGCTCGAATTTCTGGGCCTAGTCTTGTCACTAGGGCTGAGTTGTCTTCTTTTGATTGGCTTCTCTTTAGAACGGATGACTTTGATTAACCCTGGCTTCATCGACGGCTCTAATTAATTTGCAACTCTTTAAAAACACTCTAGGTCTCCAACTAAAATTCACACAAAAATAAGAACTTGAGCCGCCATGATGTCAGAAGAAAACTAAGGAGAGCCTCCGCTTGAAAAGAGACAAACAATGAATCAACTCAAGCTAATTCAAATTTGAGATTAAAGCTACTAATATAGTCGAAATAACCACGTCTACCCAAAGGAACGCATCTCAATTTCAGAACCTCAGATCTCAGAAAACAAGTTTCAGCGCCCGTTGTAAGTATAGTGGTTTTCTGAATATAAATAGAAATTGCGATGTGATTCGATGTAAATGAAATTGGGGTTTTACTATCGTAAAATATTGATGTAAATTCTGTGTTTTGCGTTGATTATGTCATATTTTGTATTAGGTGTTTGTGGCATAAATTGGTTGATGCGAGCCTATTGACATTTGTATATGAAAATAAATATCACTTGCAAGTTTTTAGTAAAAACTAGAATTGACATCTTTATGTTATGTCGTTAAAATGGTTAGCATACATTCTTTTTAGGCCTAAGTTGAGACTCATGTAAACATGTTCCAAGTTGAAACCTTTTATGCCTACACGACTCAAAACCTTTTTATACATTATTATGTTTATTTGCAAGTGATAATTGGGTTTATGCAAGTACCTTTTTGGTTACACAAATTATAATAGATTCATGCTGAAATAGGCTACTTGATGTAAAGTTAGTTTACACCTTTGGGTTATGTCAAAAAGTGGACATTTTTATGCCAGTTTGGTGTTTGACATTATGCCTAGTTATATGTGTATAAAACCATGTTTAAACAAGTCTAAAAGTACGCCATTTCATGTGACACCAATTTAGTTATATCCTTATTGAATGCAAGTTCACATGACCCACAATCTATGTTAGTGAAAACGCTATGTTGCAAGTTCATGCGCCACACAATTTTATGTATTCTAGAGCAATTCATGATTATGTGCTTCCCTTTTTTTATGTTTATGAGTTGGGCTGAAATGTTAAACCTAACATACGTTATAATGCTGCGTACGTACAAAAGGGGGAAACAAACGTTGGGTTTAAAATAAAATACATATATTGACATGTTTGACACATGCCAATGACTAGTGACATTTAAAACGGTATAAATTGTTATACCCAAAATTAGTGAATTTGGATTACTGGGCCATAAATATTTACATATAAAAATGAAAAGTGACAAATATGTAAATCTAGAAAAATACGAGCATGCTTAACCCGAGGTTGGATTGAGTTGTGATGTAAACCTTCCGGGACCCGCCCGGCTGTCCAGTAATCACAACAATACCTATCCAATGTGGGTGGTTAAGGCATTGAGCCCAATAAGGACCCGAGGTTTGACTGAGTTATGGCGTAAGACTGCCCGGAACCGACCGGCATACAGGCAGCCACAACAATACCTGTCTAATGTGAGTGGTTGGTGCTTTAATAAGACAATTAAAGCTAAATTAGGACTGGTAGGGTTAAGTTAATATGAACACTTAACCAACTTAAAATGTTAACAAGACAATACTTGTAGGGGCCAAGTAACTAAGAAAACACTTAGCCAATTTAACATGTTAACTAGACTAGAAGGTGAGGTTAAGTAAAGTTATTACACTTAACCAATTTAACATATTAACTAGACTAGAGGGTGAGGTTAAGTAAACTTAGAACACTTAACCATCATAGTGTGATAAATTGAACAGGGTTAAGTTGAAACATGAAGGGACAATACTTAACCATTAGAACATGTTAATTAAACGGATGTTAGGGTTAAGTTAACTAAGGGAACACTTAACCGTTATAACATGTTAGTTAAAACATATGGGCAAGGTTAGGTTAAAAGGGACACTTAACCAATACAAGATGAATGGTAGGGTTAAGTATTAAGAAATACTTAACCAATATAACTTGGTTTGTGATAGGGTTAAGTCAACATGGACTACTGATAACACTTAGCCAGTTTAATATGACAAAGGAATGGGTTAAGCTAACTTGAATTGACTAATGACACTTAACCAATCCAAATTGACGAGAAAGAGGGCTAAGTAGTAAACCTTAGTTACGAAACAATCGAGAACGGGAGCTAAGTTGAAATCCCCAGCTAAAGAAACTAAGTGATAAACCTTAGTTAACAAGATTTATGGGAAAAGAAACTAAGTGGTTAACCTTAGTTGGGAATAACTAAGTAATAATTCTTAGTCAAGAAAACTGAGCCGGTCCATAATAGATGAATAACCCGATATGGTGGATCATCTCATAACAAGTACATAAGGAGGAGCAACGTTTATCTGATTCCGAAAAAGGCTCCAGCGGACTGGGTTCAAGTAGCTTTGGGGGACGCGAGGGTACTCTTGGTATCCCTCTGTGAGGTTGCAGATGATCCGCCTGGGCTCACAGAGGTTAAGGTCTGCGGTAGAAGAACCAAGGGTATGCCTTGGTTGTAGTATGAGCAACCTAAAAGCTAGGGTGGATCAGCGTGGGTCGGCGATACTTAGTTTAGCAATGTGATAGCACATCGTCGACTACCTATTATCTTCAGTCAATCGTAGTACGCATGCGGAAAGGCAGAGAACTCCCAACAGACCATATACTTGCTATCTAGTTATGGGTGAGGCTGGCCAATAGGAAAGTGGGGCAAAGGTGGCAGGAGTATAGTTCTCGTGCTTGAATTTCTTGGATTTCCTTTCATTAGTTGAGGGAGGGGTCACGTGGGACCATAACCACTGGTAGAAAAACAGACCTTAGCATCTGCATTGGCAGATATCTGAAATCTCCCGACTAAGTTCCGTGTTTCTAGAATAGCCCTGCCACGGGACTCGGGTCGCACATTTCAGGACATGTGCATTTAGACACCGATAAACGATTCGCGACACATACGTGGGAAAAGTCTAGGAACATATACCACTCTAGGTAGTGTGTCCTAGACTAGGGGCATCGTTCGACATGTAGCATAATCCCTAGTTGGACCTAGGTGGCATAAATCCTGAGTCCGAGACGTATTAGATAAGTCGCATAAACCCTAGTTGAATCTAGGAAACGCTCGATAGAAAACCCTAGATTAGATCTAGGTAATAAATAATAGATGTGCGCCTGAAGGCAACCACAGTTACAGGGACTAGGATCACGTTATCATTTTATACAGATTACTAGTTGGGATACTAGTTAGGTGGTGCAGGGATTAGTATGGGGTGCGATAGTAATTTTGATTCTAAACCGCTTTGCCTTAGTTTATGGTATTTTCCCATTTTCAGTTTATGCATGTCATGTCCTTTTCCTTATTCATATACCGAAGCACCACTAGACTTACCAGGCTATATGTCTGACTCTATGTTTTCTTTCGTCTTCTTTTCTTCCGTTCCCCCCCAGGTAGTCAGGGAGGGAATAGCTTAGATTTGTATGGACCTGATACTCTTTCCAAGCTTGAAGACTCTTTGACGTGCTGCTTTGGACTCTCTTTTCCACCGCTATGGCTGGCTAATGTTTATTGGGGAATATCATTGTATATTTATGCTTCTTTATTTTGTTAAACAAGATAGATACTTTTTTGTTGGAAAACAATCTTTGTACAAGCTGTTTATAAATGAAATAAAGTTTTATTCACTTTTCCGCTGCTTTATTTATCTGTCTTGTAATTTATCTGCATCTTTTACCTACAATACTTCACAGAACTTAGTGCATTCCCTTTGTGAGTGACACTAACGGATGTGGGGTGTTACATTTTAAGGGGGATAGTTCGGAATATATAGGGAAGGAAAGATGAGAGGAGGATGTCTGGTTTAGCTTCATACTGGTAGGTGAATGGATGGATGTAGGAGAGGGGATTGAGGAAGTAATTGACAGGAGTAAGCTGCGAATGGAAGGCACTGTATCATTTTTGAGAAAGGAAGAAGCATCGGTTCCACGTTAATAAATGGTGAACAGCAGGTCATGGTTTTATTGTGAATGGGATTAAGGTCAGGAGAAAAATGTCAGTTTTTATTTTCGAATGTTGGTGGGATATGGGACCAATTCTATTCGGTATTCTGTAGCATGGCAGGAGGAGTTGTCGAAGTCGGACTCATGTGGGATGATGCGAGCTTCATATGGCGGTGGTAGTTCTATGGCATTTGCAAAAGGGATGAATGAGATGCTGTCGATTCGAGAAATGGCGGTCTGTGATGGGAGAAAAAGTAAAGGAGTTCGGTCATGAGAATACTCCAGGCGCGGGTTGTATAACTGGGAAGATGAAGCTGAAGGGAATACATCGGCCAAGTACAGTATTATGGAAATTAATTGGTATATATTTATTAAGTAATTAAGAATTAATATTCCAATTTAAAAATATAAACGGTTATAATCGCGTAACTTCTGCATATGTTAACAGATTCGGACGTGTACAATCACATTGGAATCATAACAACTAGATCTTCGTGGTGGAACTATTATGTCCGATAACCGGGTTACTAGAGTTTCCTGATAAAATCAATCACGTCTATTTGACTTTAGCAAAACAATAACAGAATGGTCAACAACAAACCAATGTGAGTAAACTCACTAACTCTACCTCGTTTATATTTTTATATAAACAAGTTTTAAATTTATTTATAGTAATTTTATACTATGCAATGGTTGATTGGTTGAATAATTGATAAAATTGGTTAAAATGGTTACACCATTGATCGATTATTAGTTCTGATATTTCATATCGATGTGAAATAATATTATTGATGCTGATTAACATCCGTGGATGCAGGGAAACAGGTTGGAGGGATCCAACAGAATTCCTCAACATTTTATTTATTGTGATATATGATTGGTAATTGATAATATTATGGTTGGATTACATTGGCCCCATAATTTGGTATTTAATTACCGTAAAATATTTTAGAATTAAGAAAAGAAATTTGAAATTTTAAAAAGAAAATTATTTCAAAAATATAGAAAGTGGATTTCAAATGGATTTAAAATAGAAACTTGTTTAATAAATATATAAAGTAGTTAGATTTATCGATGATGTTTATAAATAAAGTGAAATATCTATCACTGGTTAATGTAAAAATATAAATTCAAGTTGGATTTATATGAGCAAAGTGGAATTCGATGTTGACACTGATATTTGAAGTGGGATTTAAACGCAGTAGTTGTAAAAGAGATTTGAATTGAGAAAAAGGTAATTCAAATGGAAATTTGAATAAGAAATCGGTTTCAAAGGGAAACGATGGGTTTTATTTCAAAATTTGGAATATAAAATAAATTGAGATTAATCCAATGGATTAATAAACGAGAAGTTTTAATTGAGTAACAGTTCTATAAACAGAGTTTATAAAGGAAACAGAATATGATGTGGCTTTAAAAATATACTCGTTAACTAGAAGTAGAGCAGTAACGATTCTCAAGTTGATTTGAATATACGAGTTTAGATTCCTATTAAGAAATTAGATTCATATTTGAAATGAATAATAGTTTGAAAGAAAATGTTTACGAATGGAAGGGGTTATGAAGGAATTCGGTAATGATAAATTCAAAAGCGAATTTAGAATTTGAGATGACCTGAAATGGTAGATAAATTCCGAAGTTCAGAATATTTATCGAATATAGAGTATTCGAATGGGAGTTGTTTATTGGAATTCGATTATATCGAATTTAGGGAAGTAGTTATTTTACTTTCCCTTTGAATCAAATTTAATTATTTAATTATTTATTTATTTACTTATTAATTTATTTATTGAAATAAATAAATACAAGTTGCATTTTTATAAACCAAATATTTGTAAATAGCATTTTAAATGCTGCCGTTATAATAAATGTTTTGATAAATCTAAATAGTAATTTTAACGCTGCCGTTATAATAGCTGTTTTGTAAATCTAAACAGCGATCTTAACGTATTGTTATAATAAGTGTTCTATAAATCTAAACAGCGATTGTAACGCTGTTGTTAAAAGTAATGTTTTATAAATCAAATATTTGGAGACAGCGATTATAACGCTAAAGTTATAATCAGTGTTTTTCCATAAAAGAAGTATGTTCTTAGATTGAATCTGAGAGTCACATAAGTGATGTTTTGTTGAAGTTTGATCTTTGGCTATTTCAAAGTTGAGAATGTTTTCAATTAAGGTCTGAGAGGTAACCATACCCCAACTTGATTGAATTCATCATTGATGGAGGAATAGTTAAGGTTCGATAGTGAAGATTGGTTAGCAATATGGTTAGTTAATAAATGATTAATGGTTTGCGTTATAATAACGATGTTTTATAACAACAAGTTAATTTTAAGGATTTTGAAATGTTTTCCCCAAATAAAATAAGAGTTATTTCCTATGCATAGAAAATGAAATGAATTGGTCAACCAGGAATTAAGAAATGGAATATGGAAGTATTTTCAGATATTAATAAAGTATATTTTCTGAATATAAAAAATAAGGAATCGTTAATATATAGAATTGTTTTCTAATTGGAATAAGAGATATTTTCTCGAATAAAGAATTAGGATATTGAAAACATTTTACAAGAATCGAGAGAGAAAATCGAGCTTTGAAAAGACAGGAAAGAGGGAAATTTGGAATTGATAACAAAATAAGGAATTTATATAAATAGGGGCCAGTATTGCTTGATGGTTGATCAGTAGAATTTCCATTTGGAAAAAGGGTCGTTGGTTGAATGGATGTTCCTTTGATAGCTAAATCACCGACTAACAAAGTTTTGATTTATTTTATACCTCCGTTGTCAATATGGAGAGACCAGGATCAGATTTAATATCTGAATACCACTCCATATTGTCATAAGCGTTACGAATCAACTTATGTTAAAGAGATTATGAAGATGGAGTAAAGTGCAAGCGCTGTTCTATTAGTCCTAGGCAGAAATTGACTAAGATGGATTAATAGAATGGTGCCTTTGGTTTGTACAGACCCAGGACAACTGGTAAAAACGAGTATCTGACAGAGTATGTCCAAAGGGATTACGTACGTTGATTCCTTCAAACGTACGAAGTTGGTGGCAAAGAAGGGAAACTTCTTTAGCCTAACAATCTGAGTGTTTTTGTGGGAATCAATTAGTGACTTCCAATGGATCTGACGATGTGGCATTCAAAGTGAATGGTAGACAGATGTTCTGGAAGATAATTCAAACCTCAAACCTCATCACCCGGGAAATTACAGAAATCAGGCAGGCAGCATAGCTATGTGGGTCGCTCCCATTAGGATGTATAATCACCTATCTAGAGAAATTCCAAGTGCTTCTTTAATCTACCGATGTTGTCCCTTTTTTGGGAAACGGTTGCTGATCCCAACCGTTGGTAATATACATTCGATACACTAAAGAGAAATGAGAGGTCGGTCATGTGTGGGCCGGGTTGCAAGAAGTTCTTGTTGAACCAAGTGTATTCCCCTCTAGAGGTACACTATCGGAAGGTGGTTCCATACCTTGTCATGTTGGAAATCCAATCTCTAATAAGCGCCCTGCAGTTTTTGATTTTATATTATATATGGAGCATGAGATGCAAGCGTTCCACTAGATTTTATTTATTTGATATAGACACTATTATAATGTCACTGGATTTTTATATCAAAATATTTTTGGGTTATCGTAAGGTAAAAACTATCCATGTTTATGTGTGGATCGGTCTTACGATTATCATTTCTTTCGAAAGGATTTTTTAAAAGTTAAACCAATGGTTGGAGTTTACTCACACCAGTCCCATGACTGACCCATAGTTTATTTTGTTTGTTTTCCCTAAACTCTTGGGTGCCCAAATTTGTATGGGCAGTCAAGTAGTCGGGATTTTTCAGATTCACTTGGAAGAGTTGGAAGCAGGAGGCTTCACTAGTTAGCTATAGACTATCATATTTCCGCTGTGTACTATGTTGTATCTAGAAATAGGTGTTTATAACTGTTCCAGGAATAACAGTTCTGCTATGATAATGGTATGTACTTATACAGATATTGATTTGTTTTACAAGTTATGTTATATAATATATTTTATTTGTTCCGCTGTGAGATTTGTGCTCTTTGTTTTCTTCTATCCTAACTTTTTTTTCTTTCTATTTCTCGTCCTTTAACTTCTTTCTAATAATGATTCGTATTTCTGTGCAGTTTGGGTTGGACTTGTGGTGTGATTAGTTGACTCAAAGGGTATGAAAATTCGGGCCATTACATTTGGTATCAAAGCTGAAGGTTGAGTAGTAACCTTGGCTCTGTGGCATAACTCAATAGAGATGGGGTTAGTAATACCCTAGATTGAGTTTGAGTGTATATATATATATATGAGTGCGTATTTGTAGATTGGATATAAAATTGTTTTATATTGTATTGATTGATTTGTTGGGTGGTTTATGAATTCTAGTCGATACAGAATGTACAACTGCATCGATAGGTGTTTCTAAACTCTCGAACAAAACAATTCGATACAATATTTTTTCAAAATGGGCAAATGAAATAATTTTGCCTAAAAATTATTTTGATGTAAAAGGAATAATTTCTGAATTATTATATATGAATGGGTTGATTGTTATTACAATCAAATAGAATTATGAAAAATTGAAATGGTTATATATAACCAAATTTAATTTGTATATGGATAATGTATACAAATAAGATGAACTGAAATTAAATTCAAACCAGAATTCGAGAATTTAAAACCCGGTAGTTTAGAAATATTTTCTAAAGTATTTTTAAGGTAATATGGCATTACTTTGAAGGATCTTTGAATAAAAATGATTTTAAATGGGTTTAGAAAGTGATTAAGCACTGAAATCACTTCAGTGGCGAGAAAATAATTCCGATAATGGGTCGCGACATCATCAGTATTCATTTTCAAGATTCTGAGTGACAGATTGCTACCATAATAGTTCGTTAATGGAAAATTTGTTCGAAAGGATAAGTTGTTTTAAAAATTCAAAAGTTTGGTTTTGCAAATGGTTATGGATACATGTATATATATTATTTCAAGGGAGTTTGAAATAAAAGCCGAGAATCTGAATTCTGAATTTTTATTCAACCATTATAAGTTAAATGAATTGAAATGGTACGAGTAAATCGAATATAATAAAAATTGAACTTAAGGTTGAAATTGTAAACGTGAATCAAATAGATTGGAATTTAACTTGGATCCAATTAAATAAAATTGGATTAGATGGAGATAATCTCGATTGAGACTAAATATGGTAATAAGGGAAATATTTAAGATTTGAGCTATTAAAATAGATTCAACTTATACTAAACAAGTTGAATACATATATATTATATTTCGTTAATTGGAGTTAAGTTATTTTTGAGCCCAAGCAGAATACGTTAATTGATTTTGGAAATAAAAATCATGTTTGAATTATAAAATGGAAGGGAACTAATCAGAAAGTTGATTAGTGAATTGGGAAACCAAGAGTTTATTTGTTTGGAAATCAATTGGAATGGATATGTTGGGTAGGCATCAAATGGAAGCTAATGCAAGAGATAGAATTTGTGCCCGACAAAAAGGTATATGTTTACAATATTACTTGGGTTTGATGTTTTATGAGCCCATGGGGCAAGCTGCTTGGCTTTTTGATTTTCTTTTGGAAAAGGCGTAGAAAGGCGAGTTGTGATTGTACCGATTGAGCCATGCAGAGGAGATGCTGGCAAAAAATTTCAGAAATTTGAAGAGTTAGAAAATTTTCAAGAATTTTTTTTATGATTTAAATTCGTGTTGTTAATTGTAATTGAAATAAGAAAAACCAGAATTGGTTAATAAAATTTCAAGTGGAATAACGAAATTAATAAATGGATTTAAAATTAATTGGAATGGGTGTGGATATACAGAAGAGCATATGGATTGAAGACAAGAATGTGATGATGAATTGTCCAAAAATGGTGGACAGATCATTTGGAAAGAATTATGAATGGTCGAGTATTGGTATGAGAATTCGAAGGTCGGGTAAGAATCGGGTTACAAAGATATGGAATATAAGATTTCAACTAAGTAGTTTATGAGGAGTTAAAGTTATAGCATTTTTATTGCTTAGCAATTTCGAGGATGAAATTATTTTAAGGGGGAAGGAATGTAGCGACCCGAATTTTTAGCCATTGAATTTTGAATATCTAATTTTGTTTTAAATGTTTTATTTGAATTAGATATAGGAATTTATAAGGAATTTATTTAATAAAACGATATTCAAATGCATAATTTATAATATAATTTAAAACAAACTCGAAATAGTCGCGGTAGTTCATAATTTACGATCTATACTTTAATTGAATATACGGGATCCGATATAAGTCGAATTTCTTTGAAACAGGAAACGTTCGGATCTATTTGATTATATTTTTCTAATGGAAGAGAAAAATCGAGTTTTCATATTATAGATTTTGTTTTACATCCAAATCAAATATTTAAATAGTCGCTGTAGAATCGTTTATGGACCATAACGGTTTAGTTAATATAACTAGAGATTGGTTACGAATTTGGACAAGATTCTTTTGAGGCGTAGTTATAATTTAATTTTTAGAATTTTACTGAAATTTTTAATTAATTAAATACGCAACTTTTTATTTGGAGTATTTTGCACCCTATATCAATATTTTGGGGTTTCATTATATAAGTTAAACTACCGATATTATTATATTTTTGGGATCGTGGTACCTCGCTGGACACGACCGTATACTTAATTCTGTCTGTAGCAACTCATACACAAACAAAATTTTTATAGAGTTAGGTACACTACACTTAATAACTTTCATATTATATTTCCTTCTATACTGTGAAAACGTCAAGAAAATAATACCATGTTTCAAATAGTCTACTAGTTCATTAACGCTAGTGTACCAAAATCATAAAGGATGTTTTCAAATATTCTACCACACCATGTAAACTTTAGAACAGCGTGACTCCCAAGCTAAATGGTTCCCGTGAGTGCCAAGGAAATGGTTTCCGTGCGGTTCACGCAAATAAATCTCATGCTTTGCAAGCTAAGTTTTAAATCCGTGAGTGCCAAGTAATTCAAAGCCGTGCCTGGCACGCCATCTCAACTCCGTGCTTACCAAGTAAATCATACTTCCCTGCTACCCAAGGTGTTTTCCTTTAAATACTGGACAAATACATCGTTTTCGATCCTTCTCATTCATGAAACCAACAACCATTGTTTCATCACTTTCTTCACTCCAGATCTCCCCCATCTCACTTCTATTCGACTTAGTTCCTAAAGGTAAAGTGTTCGCCTTAGGGAACCCTAGGCGCGGCCGGAGTTGAGAAAAGTCCACTGCCTTCATCGGACGGCAGCGGCTCTGCAAAGTGTGTGCGGTTTTGGGGTACATCAGCCTAGATCTATGACAAAGGAGTTCTGTGTTTTCACAGTTGGGTGGTGAGTGGGACGACGCGATTCATTGTGGAGGATGTGGTAGTCAGGGGGACCATAGGGAGTCATCGGTGGTGTTGGTGAAGTCTTTGGGTACGGCCGAGACTAAGATTGGTTGAGGCAGTCACGCAAATGGAAGTTTGTTGTAGGTTTTAAGGGGGATAGTTCGGAATATATAGGGAAAGAAAGATGAGAGGAGCATATCTGGTTAGCTTCTTACTAGTAGGTGAATGGATGGATGTAGGGGAGGGGATTGAGGAAGTAATTGACATGAGTAAGCTGCGAATGGAAGGCACTGCATCAGTTTTGAGAAAGGGAGAAGCATCGGTTCCACGTTAATAATGGTGAACAGCTGGTCATGGTTTTACTGTGAATGGGATTGAGGTGAGGAGAAAAATGCCAGTTGTGATTTTTAAATGTTGGTGGGATATGGGAACAATTCTATTCGGTACTTCGTAGCATGGCAGGAGGAGTTGTCGAAGTCGGACTCCTGTGGGATGATGCGAGCTTCATATGCGGTGGTAGTTCTGTGGCATTTGCAAAGGGGATGAATGAGATGCTGTCGATTCGAGAAATGGCGGTCTGTGATAAGAGAAAAAGTGAAGGAGTTCGGTCGTGAGAATACTCCAGGCGCGAGGTGTATAACTGGGAAGATGAAGCTGAAGGGAATACATCGGCCAAGTACAGTATTATGGAAAGTGATAGGTATATATTAATTAAATAATTAAGAATTAATATTCCAATTTAAAAATATTAATGGTTATAATCATGTAACTTCTACATACGTTAACAGATTCGGACGTGAACAGTCACATTGGAATCATAACAACTAGATCTTCGTGGTGGAACTATTATGTCCGAGAATCGGGTTACTAGAGTTTCCTGACAAAATCAATCACGTCTGTTTGCCTTAGCAAAACAATAGCAGAATGGTCAACTACAAACCAATGTGAGTAAACTCACTAACTCTACCTTGTTTATATTTTAATATAAACGAGTTTTAAATTTATTTATAGTAATTTTATACTATGCAATGGTTGATTGGTTGAATAGTTGATAAAATTGGTTGAAATGGTTACACCGTTGATCGACTATTAGTTTTGATATTTCATTTTGATGTGAAACAATATTATTCATGTTGATTAACATATGTGGATGCAGGGAAATAGGTTGGAGGGATCCAACTGGATTCCACAACATTTTATTTACTGTTTTATTTATTGTGATATATGATTGGTAATTGATAATATAATGGTTGGATTACATTGGCCCCATAATTAGGTATTTAATTACCGTAAAATATTTTAGAATGGAGAAAAGAAATTTGAAATTTTAAAAAGAAAATTATTTCCAAAATATAGAAAGTAGATTTCAAATGGATTTAAAATAGAAACTTGTTTAATAAATATATAAAGTAGTTAGATTTATCAATGATGTATATAAATAAAGTGAAATATCTATCACTAGTTAATGTAAAAATATAAATTCAAGTTGGATTTATACGAGCAAAGTGGAATTCGGTGTTGACACCGATATTTGAAGTGGGATTTAAACGCAGTAGTTGTAAAAGAGTTTTGAATTGAGAAAAAGATAATTCAAATGGAAATTTGAATAAGAAATCGGTTTCAAAGGGAAACAATTGGTTTTATTTCAAAATTTGGAATATAAAATAAATTAGGATAAATCCAATGGATTAATAAACCAGAAGTGTTAATTGAGTAACAGTTCTATAAACAGAGTTTATAAAGGAAACATAATATGATGTGGCTTTAAAAATATACTCGTTATCTAGAAGTGTAGCAGTAACGATACTCAAGTTGATTTGAATAAACGAGTTTAGATTCCTATTAAGAAATGAGATTCATATTTGAAATGAATAACAGTTTGAAAACATATGTTTACGAATAGAAGCGGTTATAAAGGAATTTGGTAATGATAAATTCAAAAGGGAATTTAGAATTTGAGATGACCTGAAATGGTAGATAAATTCCGAAGTTCGGAATATTTATCGAATATAGAGTATTCGAATGGGAGTTGTTTATTGGAATTCGATTATATCGAATTTAGGGAAGTAGTTATTTTACTTTCCATTTGAATCAAATTTAATAATTTAATTAATTATTTATTTACTTATTAATTTATTTATTGAAATAAATAAATACAAGTTGCATTTTTATAAACCAAATATTTGTAAATAGCGATTTTAAACGCTGCCGTTATAATAAATGTTTTGGTAAATCTAAATAGCAATTTTAACGCTGCCATTATAATAACTGTTTTGTAAATCTAAACAGCGATCTTAATGCTATTGTTATAACAAGTGTTCTATAATTCTAAATAGCAATTGTAACGCTGTTGTTAAAAGTAGTGTTTTATAAATCAAATATTTGGAGAGCGATTATATCGCTACCGTTATAATCAGTGTTTTTCCATAAAAGAAGTATGTTCTTAGATTGAATCTGAGAGTCACATAAGTGATGTTTTGTTGAAGTTTGTGCTTTGGCTATTTCAAAGTTGAGAATTTTTTCAATTAAGGTCTGAGAGGTAACCATACCCCAACTTGATTGACTTCATGATTGATGGAGGAATAGTTAAGGTTCGATAGTGAAGATTGGTTAGTAATATGGTTAGTTAATAAATGATTAATGGTTTTCGTTATAATAACGATGTTTTATAACATCGCATTAATTTAAAGGATTTTGAAATGTTTTCCCCAAATAAAATAAGAAATATTTCCTACGTGTAGAAAATGAAATGAATTGGTCAACCAGGAATTAAGAAATGGAATATGGAAGTAGTTTCAGCTATTAATAAAGTATATTTTCTGAATATAGAAAATAAGGAATCATTAATACATAGAATTGTTTTCTAACTAGAATAAGAGATATTTTCTCGAATAAAGAATTAGGATATTGAAAACGTTTTACAAGAATCGAGAGAGAAAATCGAGCTTTGAAAAGATAGGAAAGAGGGAAATTTGGAATTGATAACAATATTAGGAATTTATATAAATAGGGGCCAGTATTGCTTGATGGTTGATCAGTAGAATTTCCATTTGGAAATAGGGTCGTTGGTTGAATGGATGTTCCTTTGATAGCTAAATCACCGACTATCAAAGTTTTGATTTATTTTATACCTCCGTTGTCAATATGGAGAGACCGGGATCGGATTTAATATATGAAAACCACTCTGTATTGGCATAAGCGTTACAAATCAACTTATATTGAAGAGATTATGAAGACGAAGTAAAGTGCAAGGGCTATTCTATTAATCCTAGGCAGAAATTGCCTAAGATGGATTAATAGAATGGTGCCTTCGGTTTGTCCAGACTTACGACAACTTGTAAGGACGAGTGTCTGACAGCGTATGTCCAAAGGGATTACGTACGTTGATTCCTTCAAACGTACGAAGTTGGTGGAAAAGAAGGGAAACTTCTTTAGCCTAACAATCTGGGTATTTTTATGGGAATCAATTAGTGATTTCCGATGGATCTGGCGATGTGGCATTTAAAGTGAATGGTGGCTAGATGTTCTGGAAGATAATTCAAACCTCAAGCCTCATCACCCGGGAAATGACAGAAATTGGGCAGGCGGCATGGCTATGTGGGTCTCTCCCATTACGATGTATAATCACCTATCTAGAGAAATTCCAATTGCTTCTTTAATCTATCGATGTTGTTCCTTTTCGGGAAACGGTTGCTGATCCCAACCGTTGGTGATATACATTTGATACACTCAAGCGAAATGAGTGGTCAGTCATGTGTGGGCCTGGTTGCAAGAAGTTCTTGTTGAACCCAGTGTATTCCCCTCTAAAGGTACACTATCAGAAGGTGGTTCAATACCTTGTCATGTTGGAAATCCAATCTCCAATAAGCACCCTGCGGTTTTTGATTTTATATTATATATGGAGCGTGAGATGCAAGCGTTCCGTTAGATTCTATTTATTTGATATAGACACTATTATAATATCACAAGATTTTTATATCAAAATATTTTTGGGTTATCGTATGCTAAAAACCATCCGTGTTTATGTGTGGATCGGTCTTACGATTATCATTTCTTTCGAAAGGATTTTTTTAAAGTTAAACCAATGGTTGGAGTTTACTTACACCGGTCCCATGACTAACCCAAAGTTTATTTTGTTTGTTTTCCCTAAACTCTTGGGTGCCAAAATTTGTATGGGCAGTCAAGTAGTCGGGATTTTTCAGATTCACTTGGAAGAGTTGGAAGCAGGAGGCTTTACTAGTTAGCTATAGACTATCATATTTCCGTTGTGTACTATGTTGTATCTGGAAATAGGTGTTTATAACTGTTCCAGGAATAACGGTTGTGCTCTGATAATGGTACGTATTTATACAGATATGGATTTGTTTAACAAATTATGTTATATAATATATTTTATTCGTTCCGCTGTGAGATTTGTGTTCTTCGTTTTCTTCTATTCTAACTTTTCTTTCTTTCTATTTCTCGTCCTCTAACTTCTTTCTAATAATGATTCATATTTCTATGCAATTTGGGTTGAACGTGTGGTGTGATTAGTTGACTCAAAGAGTACGGAAAATCGGGCAATTACATTTTAAGTTAATTTTCCAAATCCAACTTAATATTTCTGATTATCCCTAATCGTCGATTAATTCATTACTCAGTCATAAATTCAATCACAACTCTATTTTTAATATTAATTTCCAATTCCATTAGAAATAAATTATTTTACAAAATTCGATGAAATCGAATTCCAATTATAAACCTTTTGATCTATCTTAATTTAGTTTATATTCTGAATTCCAGAATAAATTCTATTGTTCCTTTTTCAAACGATTTGTAATTTCCTTGTTAAATTCATACTTGAATTTATAATTCCAAATTATCCCCTAATAATTGTCCCATTTTATTTATAAACATCATTTATAAATTTACTTCCTTGTTTTGTACATTTAAACGAGTTCCATTTCAAAAACCTATTTAAAAACCTAAATCGTATTTTGGAATATTTTATTTATTGTAACTTATATATATAACACAGAATTTATTTTCATATTTTATGTGCTATCTAGTACAATTTTAATATCCTTCCTGGAAATATTTTATTTTTATAAATTCGACATAGTCGAACTCCAATCATAAATCTATATGGATTTATTTCAATTCTATTTACATTCCAAACATCGAAATAATTTCATCATTCCCTTTTTGAATGATTCTCAATTCCCCTTTTTAAATTCATATTTGAATTTTAATTTCCAAATTATTTGATGATAATTATTTCATTTCATTTATAAATATCGTTTATAAATTCAGTACTTGTTTTTATTATTCAAAACTAGGGGTGGAATTGGTTCGGTACCGGAACTTTGTATTCAAAACCATTACGGTACCGACTGTATATGGTAATAGAAAAATAATTCCATTACCAACCAAAGAAATCGGTTACCAACCGTTTGGTTTATGGTTGGTAGAGATTGGTAATAAGTTTTTGCCGTTTACTAGTATAAGATCTTTTTGTTTACAACATTTCACGTTAAAATATTATACTGATTTTTTTGTTATTATATTATTATTTATCTATCTTTTTTTACATAGTCAAACATGCATGAAAACTTTATGGATGAATGAAAATATCAAATAAATTATATTGTTTCTAAGATATATGATAAAAATTGCATTCAATCTTGTAACGGAGTAGCATTTTCCTTTTTTAAATTTTATCATTACATATTAGAAGTTTTTTGTTATGTAGTAAACATATACGATGAAATATAAGAATATACATATGTATTGTTTCAGATATGTGGTAGGTATGGTAATTACCATTGTTAATGCTCAATTACCATTACTGTACCGCATATTTTCATGTGGTTTGGCATACCGTACCAATCAATTGGTTGCCGATTGTTCGGTACCACTTTCGTTGGTAGCGGTTGGTAATGGTTTGTAAGTGGTAATGTGGTAAAAATGTCCAGCCCTATTCAAAACAAGTTAATATTTCCCAGCCCATTCGAAATTAAAATTCTGTTTTAGATAAATAGTTTTTTCCCTTTTAAATCTCAAAATTCCTTTTTTCGATATTTTTATATATCAATATTTACGGCCAGTGATATTCAAACATCCAAAATACCCAATTATCAGTCACAAGTTTTCTAACACATTATATTATCATATATGATAATATAAATGAAAACAAACAATTATAAATTTTAAGGAATCCATTTGGATCCCTCTAACCAGTTTTCCTGCATCCATAGATGTTAGCCAACATAAATAATACCCATCCTGCTTCAAAGCAGGATATCGCGGTATAGAAGGTCATCCACTATATACATTGTGGGACACAAAGGAAATCATCCGCTAATGGTACTGCAGGCATCCGCTAATCGTACTGTGGGAAATATCCACTATATGTGGCGACCCGAACTTCCCCGTAAAGGAAGGAATGAATCGCTTTGAGAATAAGATGAATCAGAGTACAAACAGAAGAACATTTCACTGTTAATTACAACAATTCCATCAGAATACAAGAATATGCAGAGTACGAATAAATATTTCACATCAGAAAAATATCAGAGATTTAAATTACATTACATAGCAGTGGAAAAATAATACAAACACAACTGAAAGAGATAAACGGATACAGAGCTTTCCGGATATCGTTCCAGCTGTAAATCAGGATCCTGTGAATATAAATCTGCAAAACCAAAACTACTAGCTGCCGTGTGGAAAATAAGGGCACCCAGAGTTTAGGTTAAAACAATAAACTCCAGTTCAGTCATGTGAC
This sequence comes from Allium sativum, assembly GCA_030737875.1. Taxonomy (NCBI): domain Eukaryota; kingdom Viridiplantae; phylum Streptophyta; class Magnoliopsida; order Asparagales; family Amaryllidaceae; genus Allium; species Allium sativum. Next base: position 37,496 of record JASFAX010001920.1, read on the forward strand.
TGGTGTGAGAACCAAAACAGTTATTTAAAACTTTACTTTAAAATGGAGTAAATCAAGTAACCACGCCTATAACACGAAATGGGTTTCCTTCCAAGAACACCAGTGCATAAAACAAATAGCGCGATGCGTTTTGGAAAAATGGAGCTATTTAATAGAAATCAATCAACACAGAATAAAATTCAATGTCAGACACACATCCATTTACAAGTTCGTTCTGGGTCTGAACGAAACCGGAGGCACCCTATTCCTAGCCCCATATGTCCAATACCGGAGAGAGGTCCTCGCATATCCGTCGATCTCGAAGTACGTCTGGACAATCACCACTTATTACCTCGTCTTAGGTGTACAACCCAATCAAGACATCAGTAATCATCCAAATGATGTGAAGACCTCCTGTCTTCAACCACTGTCTTCATTGTCGACTTATCGTCGAATCAGTTATTCAGAATGGGTATAAACCCGTCCTTTTCGAATAACTCGCGTATATAATAAAGAAGTGTTATAAAAACACAACATACGCCTAATTCCAAATCTGAATATTCTTTTATTCAAATATTCATACACTTTGGGAAAGGTTCCCATTAATTTTATCAAAGATAAATTCTTTTAATTTATTCTTTAATCTTCCTTTGGATTCTCAATTCAAACCATATTATGATTTTCCAAACTTGTCGGGATTAGCGAACCACACCGAAGTAATCATTTATTCTATTTCCCAATCCCTACCTATTCATCCCATGGAGCAAAACTGGTATTACCTCATAACTAACACCACGGTGTCATAGGTAAATTTAATTACCATTTCATGTTCAAATATAATTAAAGATTTAACTATCGCTTGGAGCAAAACTGGTGATACTCCATTCTCGATCATTTCAATCTAATTAAAGATTCATTAAAACTCCACTTGGTTTTAATCTTCCCGAAAATCAATATTAATGATTATTTAACTTGGGAAAACATATCCTGTCTTTAACTGGGTTAAAGGACTAATGTCATTCAAAACATTGTTCACGATAAACCAAAAATCACATTTTGTTCCATCAGCTTCTAACCGTAAATTAGCAAGTGAACAATTCCCTAAGTATTAACCCCGAAGGCCAAAACCAACATCAGATCAATACCCAGGAAACCATTCAACTTAGCTAATCTCCAGTTAGTTTCTGATTTTCTTAACTCCATTGGGTCTAAGAACAGTATTATTAAAGATACCATTGACGACAACCCAAAATCTCATACCATTGTTAATTGGGTTAAAGAACAAGTGTTATTTAAAACACCGTTCATGATAAACCCAAAGATCAATTTCAATTCAATTCCAATTAAACATTAATTGATTGGTATACTTCATTAAATCTAAATAAATAGATTTAATCTTTTCTCAATTGGTCTCAAGAACAGTGTTAATGAAGACACCATTCACGACAAACCCAAAATCACATTTCATTCCATTAGCCTCTAACCGTAAATTAGCAAGTGAACAATTCCCTAAGTATTAACCCCGAAGGCCGAAACCAACATCAGATCAATACCCAGGAAACCATTCAACTTAACTAAACTCCAGTTAGTTTCTGATTTTCTTAACTCCATTGGGTCTAAGAACAGTATTATTAAAGATACCATTCACGACAACCCAAAATCTCATTCCATTGTTAATCGGGTTAAAGAACAAGTGTTATTTAAAACACCATTCACGATAAACCCAAAGACCAATTTCAATTCAATTCCAAATAAATATTAATTGATTGGTATACTTCATTAAATCTAAATAAAAAGATTTAATCTTTTCTCAACTGGGCTTAAGAACAGTGTTAATGAAGACACCATTCACGACCAATCCAAAATCACATTTCATTCCATCATCCTCTAACCGTAAATTAGCAAGTGAACAATTCCCTAAGTATTAACCTCGAAGGCCGAAACCAACATCAGATAAATACCCAGGAAACCATTCAACTTAGCTAATCTCCAGTTAGTTTCTGATTTTCTTAACTCCATTGGGTCTAAGAACAGTATTATTAAAGATACCATTCACGACAACCCAAATCCAATTTATATTAAATACAAGGCTCTGATAGAAAATATATCGGCTTATATTCAATATCAAATTCTGAAATCAACAAATATCGTATTGGAATAACGATATATATATATATATCTTCCAAATTCCACTACAATATCCGCATAATCACGGAATCCAATATCGAAATATTCCGAAGATAGTTTCGATTCAATTCCATTCCAATTCATATATTGGAAATTCTGGTTATTTCTAAAACCCTTTGAAATCCAATTTATTTATTTAAAAATATAGGATTATAATTCTAGTTCAAAATTAGTTCATTTCGATAAAAATATATTTTTCTCTTTTCAAATATGGAATTTTTCATCCCAGTTCTTTCCAAATCATTTATTATGATTTTTCACAAATTATTGATATTTTTAATAATTTTATCAAGGCCCGTACAGTCGATTTCCATAAACGGTCGTCGAACTGCACTTACAACGACCTTTTCCAAATTTGATTTAGACATAATTCCAAATCTAACTGTTGGATTTCAAATCTCTCATATTCGTTAGAAAGCTCTTTTCGATACGAACCCAACAGTTCCGGTTTTAGGAGAATCCGACGGTCGGATCTCCCGTAATGTCCGTTCGAAGTCAATGGTCGAAATTCACGAACTACCGTGGCGCGGTGCGTTCTATTCAGGCCCTTATATAATATATGTATATATATATATTACATATATTTCGTCGATTTCCTTTTAAAACGTATTTTATAAATCGTTTTAAATTCGTTTTCAAAACGATTTCAACTTCATATTCAATTTCAAATCAAAATTGAATATTCCATATCATCGATATATAAATGATAGATTTTTTTTTTTTCAAAACATTATATTTCGAAATCAATTCGTTTTCGATATTCATTATTAAAATGAAGAAAATCGATATAAATATCATTCACGTCAAAAGGGCGTTAATCTAATCAACCCGACTATATATATTTAAATATATTTGTGTCCATCCGAAATCGGACATTAAAATCAAATTTTGATCTTTTACTGAATATTATTATTTTAAAAAAAAATATTCATTATTTTAAAATAATCGTTATTTTAAAATATTCATTCCTTTCTATACTGGAATCAGACACAGTCAATTACCATATAATTTGATTATATGGATTTCATACACACATGTACACCACAACAACCAAACACAGTCTAGCATCATCCGAAGTGCATTCTACACTGCATAAGCATTAAATATAAATATTCAACGCTTACACAGCTTGTCAACCAATCGATTGACATACAGCTAATTATTGGGACTAGTGTATGTCATATATCATCCCAATAACCGTGTGGGGTTTCAATCAACAAATAATGAATTTTGTTTTTGCAGTTGGGCGATGTGTAAAATTTATCGTCCCAATCAATATCAGTTAAATCAGCGTACATAAACAAATCATCCAATTTGTTTATGAATATTTATTTTATTCATATACATGTTAAAAATTCTATTTTTAACTATAAAATATTCTATTCCATTCCACATCACACAATCAATTTTCACAACAAAATCAAACAACCAAACAAGTCGTCCATGGTCTATGGACGACGGGTGCTGCTAAGCACTGTCTGCATCATAGTATATATTTTAACTAGAAAATAAAATTCAAAGTGAGAAGTTCTCACCTTTGGGTTCCACTCCGTCGTGCTTTGATTGTCGATCTATGTAGTATACCTACGTTAAAAATTATATTTTTAACCAATCAATAATTATTTCTTTGTATGATTATTTTATAAATAACATACATAGGCTAAAAATTATATTTTTATCTTTCTAAAAATAATTTCATATTTTTATAACAACGCTACATAGATAAAAATCACATTTTTCTATCGTTAATGAATATATAAAAATCGCATCTTTATTTTCTCTATTATATAAAAATCATATTTTTATTATCTCTATAATATAAAAATCATATTTTTATTATCTCTATAATATAAAAATCATATTTTTATTTTTTCTCTTTCATGACAAAAAAATTGATTTTTATATACATAAAAATCATACCTTTTCTCCAATTAAAAATCAAATCTTTATCCTTCATTCACACAAAGAAAAATCCAATCGTTATACTTCATTCATGACATTCATATGATAAAAATTATATTTTTATCCACTAGAAATCGTATTTTTACATAACTAAAAATCGATCCTTTTTATAGCTAAAGATCTTATCTTTGTATGATTAAAAATCTAATCTTTTCGTATTTGAAAATATAAACTTTTCTATTATAAAAATATAACCTTTTCATATTATAAAAAACTAATCTTTTTAGTTTCAAAAATCAAATCTTATTTATGATAAAAATCAAATCTTGTTCATGATAAAAATCATTCCTTTTTATTAACATAACAATCATAAAAAAACCTATGTATTGTATTTTAAAAAAAACACTTACAGTTGAAAGAGGGAGGAAGGGGAGCCACTGTCGCGAGGGGGGGGCACTGCTGGCTGTCAGAGGCGTGGGTTCAACTAGGGTTTCGGGTTGGCTTCGATTTGGGGGTAGCGGAGGGAAGGAGAGGCGGAGGGGCTTTGGGGGGTGCAGGTTTTGAGCGGAGGAAGGGAAGGGGTAGCGGGGTGGCGATGGCAGGGGCCTCGCCGGAGCTTGCCGCGGTGGCGGTGGCGCAGGCTCACCAGCGGCGGCAGATCCGAACGGGGGAGGGGGGATCGATATCCCTTTCTCTTCGTGTTTCGATCTGAACGAATGAGAATGAGGAGAGAAAAGGGGGCTCCAGGGATTTATATAAAAATATATTTAATTATTTAATTATCCATAAAGGTACTTTTTATTTCGACCTCCAAACGAGACCCACCGCCTGTTGTCCCTAACTAATTACCCCCATTTCGAACAGAATGGGATATATATCATAAGCCAGTTTGGCTGTTTCGATTGGTTTCCATCAAAATCAAAATATAAATCTGTATATTGAATTTGAACGCATATTTCAATTTACCCGGGCCACACACGGACTCTAAAAATTCCCGAAAAATATTTTCTAGCTTCGTATTGATGATACGGTTCTAAAAAACCTAATTTCGTCAAATTTGGAGACCGTTTGAAAAATGGTCATTTTCTGGTCGATCCAAATTGATTAAAACTGTCAAAACACGTTTTACTTCACCATGATCACATATTAATTCCAAAAATTATGAGTTTTGGAATCTAGAAATAACTTGACATCCCTGATCCAACAAAAGTGGTTTCGTCGAAAACGGAGGGCGTTTGCAAAACGGCTATTTTTAAGGGCCAAAATTCCATAGCGACTATTCTGAATTTTCATCTGGGCATAACTTTTTATTCCCGCTATGAAATTTCAAATTTTCGGATTCATTGGAAAGATATTTTCAAATAGATTCTACTTTTTTTGGTTTTGTTAAAATCTGGTTTATTTTGAGTCCTGTACATTCATTTGAAATTTGAAATCGAATTTTCAAACTACCGCGCTATTTCCAATTCCTTTTATAATTAAATTAAATATTTTATATTCTAACGTCGATTCAAACAAATATATATGTTCTAATTCTATTCAAAATAAATTTCTAACCGTTATAGTTTAAAATAAATCATTTTAAATATTCAAAATTCATCAAAATTGCCAAAATAAAAATTTTTAATTGGTTCGGATTTCCGGGTTGTTACACTATATATATATATATATATATATATATATATATATATATATATATATATATATATATATATATAATAGCCACAACCACCTAGCCTATATAACTATTACATATATATAATAGCCACAATAATATTTCAATGCATTCAAACAACCAACAAACAACATATAATAATTAATTAAAACAAAAATTCGGTTACAACAAAATTATAAATGAATCCAAAGAGTGAGTTTACTCACCTTGATTTTTAATTTTTTGATCTGTTCCAATTCTAGTTTTAATTCCTGATTATGAAATCCTCAGCTACAAATTTCTCGACAGTCTTCGTTCGAAAAAAATCTCGTATACCCCTAATATGACATTCCTTAGTTAATATGACATTATAAAAGTTTTACGAGTTTGGATTAAACACATTTAATTTAAATAAGAAAAAATTAACTAAATTAATTTTATTTAAATTGCCTTAATCCCAATTAACCTCAATGACCAACTTCCTGCTTCAATACCCAAACAATCGTGATTTCACTTCCAAACTAAACACAACCCTATCCACGTTCAAAGATTCTTCACTTTCCCACTCAAATACCTGCTTCCAATTTGAACAACTAAACCCAGCATGATCAACGTTTCCCATAATTATTATAATTCAAACCACCATCTGATCTGTACCCCGTCAAAACCCCATTGGCTTGCCTCCACGAACCACCAAAATTGCATCCAAAAAGGCCAGAAATTGGCCATCCCCAAATCGCGCACGCTATTATAAAACTGTCGAACCCCAAATTCAACAACAGAAAGTCGAACTTTGATTGCCAATAAACTAAGTCCGCCCTTTCAAAAAAAAAAAATCGCAACACCTCCCTACTAATCGTTTACTCATCAAATGCCGGAATCCCTATAGCTAAAACTCAGAAGAACCCCTGATGATACCCCTTTTCTTCGCTGTACACGAGCGTTGCCATTACGTCATCGAGCTTTAGGAACATCGCGGATTTGAATCGTGATTTCATTATCTTCGACCGCTTCAGATTTTCTTGCGGTATTTGTTTTCGATCTTTTTTTTATCGGTGGACTAGGTCTTTCGATTGACTGTTGAAGAAAGAAAAGAAAACGAATGAGTTTAAGAACGTAAGCTTTCACTGATTCAAAATTGAGAAAATGATTGAAGGCGAGGGCCATTTATTTATAGAGCAAACGGGGAAACCATTCGTATAAGGCATTAATTTGGTGCTTAACTTAGTAGTGAAGCTGCGAAACAATACGTACGCGAGATGAAAGGAGAGGGCAACTAAGTTATAGGGTAGTCCTGCTATTTGTACGTTAGCTTAGAAAGGAAGGAAAATTTTTGGTACAACATATATATTTTTATTTTGATTTAGAACCAATGTGAATTCAACCCCCTTAATTAAAAATATCTTGTGTTTTCGAACTCTTATTTGAGCGCAACAACAGTCATTCCTAGAGTTATACCACTATTTTGAACATACTAGAATAGGTTTCGAAGTCTAATTCGATCGTATGGAGAAGATATCAATTAAAATCGATATAATATAAATTAAATTCAAAATAATTAATTTCTTGATAATATATTATTATTATCGTTTACATTCAAATAGATTTTATATTAATGATCTGAATCATCTCAATTTAGTTCTAAACATCAATCCAATTATATTTCATTTTCAATATTATGATAATTCAATATACTTGAAATTAAATCGTATTTGATTATTAAATCGTTAAAGTTCATATAAAAATTTATTTATATTATCATCTCAATATTTAAAATGTTTAACATTATCAAAAAAATCCGGGTCATAACAATGGTCATTCTAAATTTAAACCTCATCTGATTTTCTTCCTAACTCCTAGTTTTCTAGGCTGACTAAGAACATAATATTTTTGTGGACTCACCGATAACCTATCTCATTGCATCCATTTCTGTGCATAACGTACTTTTAGTTTTTCCCTGACTTTGTTGGGAACATTGGCTGAACAAATTTAGCTCAAGGTTTGTAGAAGAATTGACCATGATCCTACTCCAGTCCCATCTGGTTTTGTAATATTCTAAGTCATAATTAACATGTTTCCTTTTATCCAAAGGAGAAGGAATTATCAATTTAGTAAAATAATAATTTAAATACTCTTTAAATATTTCCTTGAAAACACAGGCCTTTATAATTCAATTCTTTGAATATATTTTTTTAAAATAAGGAAATTCAATAAATCTTTACTGAACAGAAAAATTATGCCAAATATACATATTTAAAACTTGGTGGAAGTTATTTTAAAATTCTTAGGAGTAACATACTTCAAAACATATGGAAATTAAACTGAAACTATTTAAACAAGCATCCAAAAATTTTCTTTCGAAATCCTTTGAACATATTCAAAACCATTCCAAACGAAGGAAATTTAGTCTTTTATAAGTTTTCGTTCGAAGCCATTTGAAACCGTTTAAAAAAAATAAGCTACAGGGATTTATATGCTTTAAATTTAAACAAATTTAGCTTCGCATCTCTACGGTGCCAAGGAAAGAGAAAATATAAGGGCTCTTAGAATTACAATACATAGCGGCCCAAAATAACTTGGCTTTATGAAACATTGACCCAAACCTCTTTAAAACAATTCGAAAATAATTTATAAAAGAGGTACAAAAAAATTGCTTCGAAGTGAAATCAATTCGAAGCAAACTACTTTGAAGGAAAACAAAGCAATGGGAGTTAGATTGTTTCAAAACCATTTACAAAAGAAGAGGCTCCCCTCTATGCGAAGCAAAGCATCACTTTCAAACCTTCCCTTCATTTTAGCTTTGGTTCTAAAGCACTCCATACTAAGTTGTCATAGTATCATCCGCTTCTCCAAAGAACAAATCGAAGCAGATCAAAGCCAACGAATGCAAAGTGAAGCACTGCTTCGTAAGGTGGTAGAGGCATTATTATATTAAAAATGTTCAAATTCTCTATTTAAAATAATGCTTTTCACCAACCAATTATTATTTTATTAAATATTATTATTTAATAAACTTTCTTTTTTATATTTTTTTCATAGATATGAGAATTAAAAATTTCACATATCACAACATCTTATTTCAAAACCATTTTATTTAGTTGAACTAATTAACTATTTTGGTTTTCTATCTAAGAAAATTCGTATTAAATCAGAAAATTATGGAAAAATCAGGGAAAATAATAGTGAATCCCATTTCATACACACATACACATATGTGTTTAAGAAATAAAATTGTTATTTAATTCATGTGAATAATTAAATTAGAATTAAGTTAGTTTCCAAATTAAGAAATTTTATGAAGTAACCATACTTATATATTCCAAAACTAAAATTACTATTTTATTTCTACAAATAATTAAATTTGAATGAACTTTGCTTCTATAATTAGAAAATTTATAAAGTAGTCATACTTGTTTAAACAATTATAAAACTTGAAACCCACTTCTAAAATAATGTTCCTTATGGTATTCTAAAGTCTCAAGTCAATTGGGTGCACGTAATGTGATTACATATCAAAGCTGACATGATGACTTTATGAAAATTCATTTATATCATCAATAAGCATATATATCAACTTTTATCAAGTAAACTTGGCATAAACAAAGCATGTAAACATAGTTGAATTCTGGTATATACGTAGAACTGAACTAACAAGTAAAACAAAGAGATAGTATCATTACTCACTTTGATTTGAACTTTGAGAAAGCTTCATATGTCAATTCTTAGGCTTGATTTTTTTTCTAACTTATCTTTCTCTTTTCCTTTCCATGAAGTAGTGAATATCCTCCTTTGTATGTGTTTTAGATTGCAAACAAAAATGAAGAGAGAGTTATGAGAGATGGTGGGAGGTTTAAGTGCTTGAAATTTGTTTTTCTATTTTACCCTCTCATAATTCTTCTTCTTACTTATCAACTCTAATTGATCTAATTAGCTGATTAGTAATGGCTCAATTCACATAATTAGTCAAATCTGATTTTCATCACTAACTTTTATTATTTTATATTGTTATCTAACTAAGTGTGTTTAATAACGTTTAGTAACATTAGGTATGTTACATATGGTCCTATTTATTGGTGTTGAAACAAACCTCGGTCGTAGGATGAAACTGGGCCAATAATGGAGGAATGTTCATTGGAAAAAAATTATTATTAGCCAAATTATTGGTTAACACCCCAAAACAGTATCCTTCTGCAAAATCCTTTGTTTGGGAGAGGAATTGATCCAGACTGAGTATTGTTTCGCAATAGGTTTCCTGTAAAATAGTTTCAAAGATTTTGGAAAGCGATTCCCTATAGAAAGCAAGATCAGTAGTAAGATATCCGTAGGCCAACAGATTATAGTCCATTAATGAAGAAACATTTCACTTTAGAAATCCCTATTTAATTTCGTCTTGCTCCTTTCGCACCAATAATAATACCTTCTTAGAGCAAAGTTTTGAGAACTTACGAAATAACCATCATTTTATTGCAGTCACACAAGGGTTCCGTGGGTCAATGAAATGCCTTGTTGGATGGTCAGGGAAGAATGGAAAATCTTAAGGAAGGCTAGATGATACTAGAGAACCTTCGATGGACATATTTTTAACAAGGTTTCGAATGATCCATATTGATTACAGATGTGGGTAACTTATTCTATCTCTTAAGTCTTTTGGTTGTATTCAAAAGGAAGCATGGTTACTCAGCCATATTTCCTTATATTTTGGGAGTAATCTATAATGTTAAAACAAAATAATGATATAATAATAATAAAACTTCACAATCATTACCTCGGAGATACGATAAAATCTCTTTATTCAGAACTTCGAGACTTACATATACTTTTCCCAAAGGGATTTACAAATTAGGGTTTACGGTTGGAATTTAGAAGTACAAGATTGAGAATGAGAAGATTGGTCGTGATTCTGGACTTATAGGGTCATACTTATAGATACAGATTTACCCTTCTTCCGACTTAAGGTCTTTGCTTCAGACCTTTGGTAGGAGCTTATCTGAAATCTTC
>JASFAX010000201.1:0-2500 GCA_030737875.1 Allium sativum
GACCTATGTCCCGACCCACAGTAGGTGTGCGAAAGCATACCCATGGGCACATGCCGAAGGACTCGGCCCGCTCGACGTATTCGTCGTAGGGTCTTCCTTAGATTGAAATTCCGTAAGGTCCATTGATTGAATCCTTTGCAGACGACTTAAATACACGATGGGGCATTGTAAGTGGTAGAGTGGCCTTGCTGCCACGATCCACTGAGATCCAGCCCTTAGTCGCATAGATTACCCCCTCCCTCCCAACCCACCATAAGGTGAGAAAAAAACACGAGGTTGAACACTTGAGGGTTGCCGTTTATTTAGTAAAAAGGGGCCGCTATCACCTCGTGAAACGCGGGTTCGACCGCAAGTCCCATCATACTCTGGTACTTAAGATTAAATTATAGGCTGCCGAACTTGCGCTCCGAAGGCGATGATGGAAATAACTGCGTCTATGATGTAAATAAAATACAACCAAGGATTTGTGTACCAGCATACCTCGGCCCGAGCACACAAGATTCACGCTGGAACTTGGAACGTGAGACGTAATGAAATTTCCACTATAGCCGAGGTGCTTCGCACTAAGACGGCCACTTCGACGAAGGTTCGAAAAGTTCCCATACTCAGTTTGGGGAAGTTAGAAAGAAGAACGGCTTTTCAGTAGGTGGAACGTGATCCGTTCAAAGACCGCAAGTTTTGTCGGAATCTTTTCGGTTGAACATGATCCGCGTCTAAACACTAAGTGCCAAATTCCTTGGTGAGTAGCCACAGACAGAAAAATGGGACAATGAGTAATCCAATAGGTACATCGATCGACCGACCACCCGAAATATAATTCCGTGGACTTATAAGAAAAGCCCATTGTGCCTGGATTTTATATTGAAGAGCGGACCAGGCGAAAAGCAAGCTGTAACGTGCGCTGACACTGAAATCTAAGCCTATGGAATTCAAACATTTACCCGTGAAATTTACGAAACCGCGCCGAAGGCTCAAACGCGATCGGTTGACCCGCTTTCTGGTAAAGAAGGTGTTCGAGTTAATGGTGTTCACGTGTCCGCGCCGGCTTGGCACGTCTTGGATTTGGCAAATTACCAGATTTACCGAAGTACAAGATTTGGCAAAGTACCAGGTTTGGCACTCAAAAAAGGCTTGAAAACACGGTGAAAACATTGGATTTTCACGTGTGCTCATCGGCTTGGCACGACTTGGATTTGGCGAATTACCAGATTTAGCACTTGACAAAGTACCAGGTTTGCCAAAGTACGAGGCTGAAAAACACGGTGAAACATTGGATTTCGACGTGTGCGCATCGGGCTTGGCACGCCTTGGATTTGTCAGAGTACCAGATTTGGCACTCAAAAAATAGTGAAAAACACAGTGAAACATTGATTTTCACGTGTGCGCATCGGGCTCGGCACGGCTTCGTTTTGGCAAAGTACCAGGTTTGGCAAAGTACCAGATTCGGCACTTTGCAAAGTACCAGATTTGGCACTCAAAAAAGGCTTAAAAACATGGTGAAACATTGAATTTTTACGTGTGCTCATCGGGCTTGGCACGCCTTGGATTTGGCAAAGTACCAGGTTGGCACTTGGCAAAGTACCAGGCTGAAAAACACGGTGAAACATCGAATTTTTACGTGTGCTCATCGGGCTCGGCACGCCTTGGATTTGGCAAAGTACCAAATTTGCCAAAGTACCAGATTTGGCACTCAAAAAATAGAGAAAAACACGGTGAAACATTGGATTTTCACGTGTGCTAATCGGGCTCGGCACGGCTTGGTTTTGGCAAAGTACCAGGTTTGGCAAAGTACCAGATTCGACACTTTGCAAAGTACCAGATTTGGCACTCAAAAAAGGCTTAAAAACATGGTGAAACATTGAATTTTTACGTGTGCTCATCGGGCTTGGCACGCCTTGGATTTGGCAAAGTACCAGATTTGGCACTTGGCAAAGTACCAGGTTGCCAAAGTACCAGGCTGAAAAACACGGTGAAACATCGAATTTTCGCGTGTGCTAATCGGCTCGGCACGCCTTGGATTTGGCAAAGTACCAAATTTCCAAAGTACCAGATTTTGGCACTCAAAAAAGACTGAAAAACATGGTAAAACATTGGATTTTCACGTGTGCGCATCGGGCTCGGCACGGCTTGGTTTGGCAAAGTACCGGGTTTGGCAAAGTACCAGATTTGGCACTTTGCAAAGTACCAGATTTGGCACTCAAAAAGGGCTTAAAAACACGGTGAAACATTGAATTTTCACGTGTGCTAATCGGGCTCCGCTCGCCTTGGATTTGGCAAAGTACCAGATTTGGCACTTGGCAAAGTACCAGGTTTGCCAAAGTACCAGGCTGAAAAACACGGTGAAACATTGAATTTTCACGTGTGCTAATCGGGCTCCGCACGATTTGGCACTTGGCAAAGTACCAGATTTGGCACTTGGCAAAGTACCAGGTTTGCCAAAGTACCAGGCTAAAAAACACGGTGAAACATCGAATTTTCACGTGTGCGCATCGGGCTTGGC
>JASFAX010000201.1:12500-15000 GCA_030737875.1 Allium sativum
TTACGTGTGCTCATCGGGCTCGGCACGCCTTGGATTTGGCAAAGTACCAAATTTGCCAAAGTACCAGATTTGGCACTCAAAAAATAGAGAAAAACACGGTGAAACATTGGATTTTCACGTGTGCTAATCGGGCTCGGCACGGCTTGGTTTTGGCAAAGTACCAGGTTTGGCAAAGTACCAGATTCGACACTTTGCAAAGTACCAGATTTGGCACTCAAAAAAGGCTTAAAAACATGGTGAAACATTGAATTTTTACGTGTGCTCATCGGGCTTGGCACGCCTTGGATTTGGCAAAGTACCAGATTTGGCACTTGGCAAAGTACCAGGTTTGCCAAAGTACCAGGCTGAAAAACACGGTGAAACATCGAATTTTCGCGTGTGCTAATCGGGCTCGGCACGCCTTGGATTTGGCAAAGTACCAAATTTCCAAAGTACCAGATTTTGGCACTCAAAAAAGACTGAAAAACATGGTAAAACATTGGATTTTCACGTGTGCGCATCGGGCTCGGCACGGCTTGGTTTTGGCAAAGTACCGGGTTTGGCAAAGTACCAGATTTGGCACTTTGCAAAGTACCAGATTTGGCACTCAAAAAGGGCTTAAAAACACGGTGAAACATTGAATTTTCACGTGTGCTAATCGGGCTCCGCTCGCCTTGGATTTGGCAAAGTACCAGATTTGGCACTTGGCAAAGTACCAGGTTTGCCAAAGTACCAGGCTGAAAAACACGGTGAAACATTGAATTTTCACGTGTGCTAATCGGGCTCCGCACGATTTGGCACTTGGCAAAGTACCAGATTTGGCACTTGGCAAAGTACCAGGTTTGCCAAAGTACCAGGCTAAAAAACACGGTGAAACATCGAATTTTCACGTGTGCGCATCGGGCTTGGCACGCCTTGGATTTGGCAAAGTACCAGATTTGCCAAAGTACCAGATTTGCCAAAGTACCAGATTTTGGCACTCAAAAAGGGCTTAAAAACACGGTGAAACATTGGATTTTCACGTGTGCTAATCGGGCTCCGCACGCCTTGGATTTGGCAAAGTACCAGATTTGGCACTTGGCAAAGTACCAGGTTTGCCAAAGTACCAAGCTGAAAAACACGGTGAAACATTGAATTTTCACGTGTGCTAATCGGGCTTGGCACGCCTTGGATTTGGCAAAGTACCAGATTTGCCATTTGGCAAAGTACCAGGTTTGCCAAAGTACCAGGCTAAAAAACACGGTGAAACATCGAATTTTCGCGTGTGCTAATCGGGCTCCGCACGCCTTGGATTTGGCAAAGTACCACATTTGCCAAAGTACCAGATTTGGCACTCAAAAAATGGTGAAAAACACGGTGAAACGTTAGATTTTCACGTGTGCGCATCGGGCTTGGCACAGCTTGGATTTGGCAAAGTACCAGATTTGGCACTTGGCAAAGTACCAGGTTTGCCAAAGTACCAGGCTGAAAAACACGGTGAAACATTGAATTTTCACGTGTGCGCATCGGGCTTGGCACGCCTTGGATTTGGCAAAGTACCAGATTTGCCAAAGTACCAGATTTGGCACTTGGCAAAGTGCCAGATTCGGAAAACACATGCGGATCACTCAAAAACCCAGTGACTACATGGTAAAACCACAAAAAAAAATGTGGTCGGATTTACCTACGTAGCAGAGACACTTTGGACTACCGGGGTCATATTAGGCTAAATTCCATATATTCCTATATTGGGGGGGGAGGGTGAGGAGGAGGAGGAAGGGGAAGGATCGACCAAAATGGATCAGGCAAAACGCAAGCTGAAACATTGGTCGATCAACAAATTTTTTTTGTGTGGATTTTTCGGAGAAATATTTTTTTTTTTTTTAAATATTTAAAAATATTAATTTTTAAATATTTAAAAAAAAAAAAATTTAAAAAAAAATTTTTTTGAAAATGTTTTCGATGGAAGTGCCCTCCCCAAATTTTTTAAAAATATTTTTAAAAATATTTTTGTTGCGATCTCGGAAAAGTTTGGTTTTGGTTGGATTTCACCAGTTTTTCCGAAAACTGGCCAAATCTAGCTAGAACCATGCTGAAATGTGGGCAATTACAGGAAAGCTTGGTTTTGGCTGGATTTTTTCGGTTTTTTCGAAAATAGGACGTATCAAGCAGAAACCCTGGTGAAACGTGGCCGCTCATGGGAAAGTTCGGTTCTGGCAAGATTTCCCAGTTTTTTCGAAAACTGGACGTATCAAGCAGAAACATGGGCGATTACGGGAATCTTTGGTTTCCGCGAGATTTTCCTATTTTCTCGAAAACGGGACTGATCAGGAAGAAACCATGCTGAAACGTGGGCGATATCTCGGAAAAGTTTGGTTTTAGTTGGATTTCACCAGTTTTTCCGAAAACTGGCCAAATCTAGCTAGAACCATGCTGAAATGTGGGCAATTACAGGAAAGCTTGGTTTTAGTTGGATTTTTCCGGTTTTTTCGAAAATAGGACGTATCTAGCAGAAACCCTGGTGAAACGTGGCCGCTCATGG
>JASFAX010000201.1:22500-25000 GCA_030737875.1 Allium sativum
CCAAATTCCTTGGTGAGTAGCCACAGACAGAAAAATGGGACAATGAGTAATCCAATAGGTACATCGATCGACCGACCACCGAAATATAATTCCGTGGACTTATAAGAAAAGCCCATTGTGCCTGGATTTTATATTGGAAGAGCGGACCAGGCGAAAAGCAAGCTGTAACGTGCGCTGACACTGAAATCTAAGCCTATGGAATTTCAAACATTTACCCGTGAAATTTACGAAACCTCCGCGCCGAAGGCTCAAACGCGATCGGTTGACCCGCTTTCTGGTAAAGAAGGTGTTCGAGTTAATGGTGTTCACGTGTCCGCGCCGGGCTTGGCACGTCTTGGATTTGGCAAATTACCAGATTTACCGAAGTACAAGATTTGGCAAAGTACCAGGTTTGGCACTCAAAAAAGGCTTGAAAACACGGTGAAACATTGGATTTTCACGTGTGCTCATCGGGCTTGGCACGACTTGGATTTGGCGAATTACCAGATTTAGCACTTGACAAAGTACCAGGTTTGCCAAAGTACGAGGCTGAAAAACACGGTGAAACATTGGATTTCGACGTGTGCGCATCGGGCTTGGCACGCCTTGGATTTGTCAGAGTACCAGATTTGGCACTCAAAAAATAGTGAAAAACACAGTGAAACATTGGATTTTCACGTGTGCGCATCGGGCTCGGCACGGCTTCGTTTTGGCAAAGTACCAGGTTTGGCAAAGTACCAGATTCGGCACTTTGCAAAGTACCAGATTTGGCACTCAAAAAAGGCTTAAAAACATGGTGAAACATTGAATTTTTACGTGTGCTCATCGGGCTTGGCACGCCTTGGATTTGGCAAAGTACCAGGTTTGGCACTTGGCAAAGTACCAGGCTGAAAAACACGGTGAAACATCGAATTTTTACGTGTGCTCATCGGGCTCGGCACGCCTTGGATTTGGCAAAGTACCAAATTTGCCAAAGTACCAGATTTGGCACTCAAAAAATAGAGAAAAACACGGTGAAACATTGGATTTTCACGTGTGCTAATCGGGCTCGGCACGGCTTGGTTTTGGCAAAGTACCAGGTTTGGCAAAGTACCAGATTCGACACTTTGCAAAGTACCAGATTTGGCACTCAAAAAAGGCTTAAAAACATGGTGAAACATTGAATTTTTACGTGTGCTCATCGGGCTTGGCACGCCTTGGATTTGGCAAAGTACCAGATTTGGCACTTGGCAAAGTACCAGGTTTGCCAAAGTACCAGGCTGAAAAACACGGTGAAACATCGAATTTTCGCGTGTGCTAATCGGGCTCGGCACGCCTTGGATTTGGCAAAGTACCAAATTTCCAAAGTACCAGATTTTGGCACTCAAAAAAGACTGAAAAACATGGTAAAACATTGGATTTTCACGTGTGCGCATCGGGCTCGGCACGGCTTGGTTTTGGCAAAGTACCGGGTTTGGCAAAGTACCAGATTTGGCACTTTGCAAAGTACCAGATTTGGCACTCAAAAAGGGCTTAAAAACACGGTGAAACATTGAATTTTCACGTGTGCTAATCGGGCTCCGCTCGCCTTGGATTTGGCAAAGTACCAGATTTGGCACTTGGCAAAGTACCAGGTTTGCCAAAGTACCAGGCTGAAAAACACGGTGAAACATTGAATTTTCACGTGTGCTAATCGGGCTCCGCACGATTTGGCACTTGGCAAAGTACCAGATTTGGCACTTGGCAAAGTACCAGGTTTGCCAAAGTACCAGGCTAAAAAACACGGTGAAACATCGAATTTTCACGTGTGCGCATCGGGCTTGGCACGCCTTGGATTTGGCAAAGTACCAGATTTGCCAAAGTACCAGATTTGCCAAAGTACCAGATTTTGGCACTCAAAAAGGGCTTAAAAACACGGTGAAACATTGGATTTTCACGTGTGCTAATCGGGCTCCGCACGCCTTGGATTTGGCAAAGTACCAGATTTGGCACTTGGCAAAGTACCAGGTTTGCCAAAGTACCAAGCTGAAAAACACGGTGAAACATTGAATTTTCACGTGTGCTAATCGGGCTTGGCACGCCTTGGATTTGGCAAAGTACCAGATTTGCCATTTGGCAAAGTACCAGGTTTGCCAAAGTACCAGGCTAAAAAACACGGTGAAACATCGAATTTTCGCGTGTGCTAATCGGGCTCCGCACGCCTTGGATTTGGCAAAGTACCACATTTGCCAAAGTACCAGATTTGGCACTCAAAAAATGGTGAAAAACACGGTGAAACGTTAGATTTTCACGTGTGCGCATCGGGCTTGGCACAGCTTGGATTTGGCAAAGTACCAGATTTGGCACTTGGCAAAGTACCAGGTTTGCCAAAGTACCAGGCTGAAAAACACGGTGAAACATTGAATTTTCACGTGTGCGCATCGGGCTTGGCACGCCTTGGATTTGGCAAAGTACCAGATTTGCCAAAGTACCAGATTTGGCACTTGGCAAAGTGCCAGATTCGGAAAACACATGCGGATCACTCAAAAACCCAGTGACTACA
>JASFAX010000201.1:45000-47500 GCA_030737875.1 Allium sativum
TTTGGCAAAGTACCAGATTCGGCACTTTGCAAAGTACCAGATTTGGCACTCAAAAAAGGCTTAAAAACATGGTGAAACATTGAATTTTTACGTGTGCTCATCGGGCTTGGCACGCCTTGGATTTGGCAAAGTACCAGGTTTGGCACTTGGCAAAGTACCAGGCTGAAAAACACGGTGAAACATCGAATTTTTACGTGTGCTCATCGGGCTCGGCACGCCTTGGATTTGGCAAAGTACCAAATTTGCCAAAGTACCAGATTTGGCACTCAAAAAATAGAGAAAAACACGGTGAAACATTGGATTTTCACGTGTGCTAATCGGGCTCGGCACGGCTTGGTTTTGGCAAAGTACCAGGTTTGGCAAAGTACCAGATTCGACACTTTGCAAAGTACCAGATTTGGCACTCAAAAAAGGCTTAAAAACATGGTGAAACATTGAATTTTTACGTGTGCTCATCGGGCTTGGCACGCCTTGGATTTGGCAAAGTACCAGATTTGGCACTTGGCAAAGTACCAGGTTTGCCAAAGTACCAGGCTGAAAAACACGGTGAAACATCGAATTTTCGCGTGTGCTAATCGGGCTCGGCACGCCTTGGATTTGGCAAAGTACCAAATTTCCAAAGTACCAGATTTTGGCACTCAAAAAAGACTGAAAAACATGGTAAAACATTGGATTTTCACGTGTGCGCATCGGGCTCGGCACGGCTTGGTTTTGGCAAAGTACCGGGTTTGGCAAAGTACCAGATTTGGCACTTTGCAAAGTACCAGATTTGGCACTCAAAAAGGGCTTAAAAACACGGTGAAACATTGAATTTTCACGTGTGCTAATCGGGCTCCGCTCGCCTTGGATTTGGCAAAGTACCAGATTTGGCACTTGGCAAAGTACCAGGTTTGCCAAAGTACCAGGCTGAAAAACACGGTGAAACATTGAATTTTCACGTGTGCTAATCGGGCTCCGCACGATTTGGCACTTGGCAAAGTACCAGATTTGGCACTTGGCAAAGTACCAGGTTTGCCAAAGTACCAGGCTAAAAAACACGGTGAAACATCGAATTTTCACGTGTGCGCATCGGGCTTGGCACGCCTTGGATTTGGCAAAGTACCAGATTTGCCAAAGTACCAGATTTGCCAAAGTACCAGATTTTGGCACTCAAAAAGGGCTTAAAAACACGGTGAAACATTGGATTTTCACGTGTGCTAATCGGGCTCCGCACGCCTTGGATTTGGCAAAGTACCAGATTTGGCACTTGGCAAAGTACCAGGTTTGCCAAAGTACCAAGCTGAAAAACACGGTGAAACATTGAATTTTCACGTGTGCTAATCGGGCTTGGCACGCCTTGGATTTGGCAAAGTACCAGATTTGCCATTTGGCAAAGTACCAGGTTTGCCAAAGTACCAGGCTAAAAAACACGGTGAAACATCGAATTTTCGCGTGTGCTAATCGGGCTCCGCACGCCTTGGATTTGGCAAAGTACCACATTTGCCAAAGTACCAGATTTGGCACTCAAAAAATGGTGAAAAACACGGTGAAACGTTAGATTTTCACGTGTGCGCATCGGGCTTGGCACAGCTTGGATTTGGCAAAGTACCAGATTTGGCACTTGGCAAAGTACCAGGTTTGCCAAAGTACCAGGCAGAAAAACACGGTGAAACATTGAATTTTCACGTGTGCGCATCGGGCTTGGCACGCCTTGGATTTGGCAAAGTACCAGATTTGCCAAAGTACCAGATTTGGCACTTGGCAAAGTGCCAGATTCGGAAAACACATGCGGATCACTCAAAAACCCAGTGACTACATGGTAAAACCACAAAAAAAAATGTGGTCGGATTTACCTACGTAGCAGAGACACTTTGGACTACCGGGGTCATATTAGGCTAAATTCCATATATTCCTATATTGGGGGGGGAGGGTGAGGAGGAGGAGGAAGGGGAAGGATCGACCAAAATGGATCAGGCAAAACGCAAGCTGAAACATTGGTCGATCAACAAATTTTTTTTGTGTGGATTTTTCGGAGAAATATTTTTTTTTTTTTTAAATATTTAAAAATATTAATTTTTAAATATTTAAAAAAAAAAAAATTTAAAAAAAAATTTTTTTGAAAATGTTTTCGATGGAAGTGCCCTCCCCAAATTTTTTAAAAATATTTTTAAAAATATTTTTGTTGCGATCTCGGAAAAGTTTGGTTTTGGTTGGATTTCACCAGTTTTTCCGAAAACTGGCCAAATCTAGCTAGAACCATGCTGAAATGTGGGCAATTACAGGAAAGCTTGGTTTTGGCTGGATTTTTTCGGTTTTTTCGAAAATAGGACGTATCAAGCAGAAACCCTGGTGAAACGTGGCCGCTCATGGGAAAGTTCGGTTCTGGCAAGATTTCCCAGTTTTTTCGAAAACTGGACGTATCAAGCAGAAACATGGGCGATTACGGGAATCTTTGGTTTCCGCGAGATTTTCCTATTTTCTCGAAAACGGGACTGATCAGGAAGAAACCATGCTGAAACGT
>JASFAX010000201.1:77500-80000 GCA_030737875.1 Allium sativum
ACACGGTGAAACATTGGATTTCGACGTGTGCGCATCGGGCTTGGCACGCCTTGGATTTGTCAGAGTACCAGATTTGGCACTCAAAAAATAGTGAAAAACACAGTGAAACATTGGATTTTCACGTGTGCGCATCGGGCTCGGCACGGCTTCGTTTTGGCAAAGTACCAGGTTTGGCAAAGTACCAGATTCGGCACTTTGCAAAGTACCAGATTTGGCACTCAAAAAAGGCTTAAAAACATGGTGAAACATTGAATTTTTACGTGTGCTCATCGGGCTTGGCACGCCTTGGATTTGGCAAAGTACCAGGTTTGGCACTTGGCAAAGTACCAGGCTGAAAAACACGGTGAAACATCGAATTTTTACGTGTGCTCATCGGGCTCGGCACGCCTTGGATTTGGCAAAGTACCAAATTTGCCAAAGTACCAGATTTGGCACTCAAAAAATAGAGAAAAACACGGTGAAACATTGGATTTTCACGTGTGCTAATCGGGCTCGGCACGGCTTGGTTTTGGCAAAGTACCAGGTTTGGCAAAGTACCAGATTCGACACTTTGCAAAGTACCAGATTTGGCACTCAAAAAAGGCTTAAAAACATGGTGAAACATTGAATTTTTACGTGTGCTCATCGGGCTTGGCACGCCTTGGATTTGGCAAAGTACCAGATTTGGCACTTGGCAAAGTACCAGGTTTGCCAAAGTACCAGGCTGAAAAACACGGTGAAACATCGAATTTTCGCGTGTGCTAATCGGGCTCGGCACGCCTTGGATTTGGCAAAGTACCAAATTTCCAAAGTACCAGATTTTGGCACTCAAAAAAGACTGAAAAACATGGTAAAACATTGGATTTTCACGTGTGCGCATCGGGCTCGGCACGGCTTGGTTTTGGCAAAGTACCGGGTTTGGCAAAGTACCAGATTTGGCACTTTGCAAAGTACCAGATTTGGCACTCAAAAAGGGCTTAAAAACACGGTGAAACATTGAATTTTCACGTGTGCTAATCGGGCTCCGCTCGCCTTGGATTTGGCAAAGTACCAGATTTGGCACTTGGCAAAGTACCAGGTTTGCCAAAGTACCAGGCTGAAAAACACGGTGAAACATTGAATTTTCACGTGTGCTAATCGGGCTCCGCACGATTTGGCACTTGGCAAAGTACCAGATTTGGCACTTGGCAAAGTACCAGGTTTGCCAAAGTACCAGGCTAAAAAACACGGTGAAACATCGAATTTTCACGTGTGCGCATCGGGCTTGGCACGCCTTGGATTTGGCAAAGTACCAGATTTGCCAAAGTACCAGATTTGCCAAAGTACCAGATTTTGGCACTCAAAAAGGGCTTAAAAACACGGTGAAACATTGGATTTTCACGTGTGCTAATCGGGCTCCGCACGCCTTGGATTTGGCAAAGTACCAGATTTGGCACTTGGCAAAGTACCAGGTTTGCCAAAGTACCAAGCTGAAAAACACGGTGAAACATTGAATTTTCACGTGTGCTAATCGGGCTTGGCACGCCTTGGATTTGGCAAAGTACCAGATTTGCCATTTGGCAAAGTACCAGGTTTGCCAAAGTACCAGGCTAAAAAACACGGTGAAACATCGAATTTTCGCGTGTGCTAATCGGGCTCCGCACGCCTTGGATTTGGCAAAGTACCACATTTGCCAAAGTACCAGATTTGGCACTCAAAAAATGGTGAAAAACACGGTGAAACGTTAGATTTTCACGTGTGCGCATCGGGCTTGGCACAGCTTGGATTTGGCAAAGTACCAGATTTGGCACTTGGCAAAGTACCAGGTTTGCCAAAGTACCAGGCTGAAAAACACGGTGAAACATTGAATTTTCACGTGTGCGCATCGGGCTTGGCACGCCTTGGATTTGGCAAAGTACCAGATTTGCCAAAGTACCAGATTTGGCACTTGGCAAAGTGCCAGATTCGGAAAACACATGCGGATCACTCAAAAACCCAGTGACTACATGGTAAAACCACAAAAAAAAATGTGGTCGGATTTACCTACGTAGCAGAGACACTTTGGACTACCGGGGTCATATTAGGCTAAATTCCATATATTCCTATATTGGGGGGGGAGGGTGAGGAGGAGGAGGAAGGGGAAGGATCGACCAAAATGGATCAGGCAAAACGCAAGCTGAAACATTGGTCGATCAACAAATTTTTTTTGTGTGGATTTTTCGGAGAAATATTTTTTTTTTTTTTAAATATTTAAAAATATTAATTTTTAAATATTTAAAAAAAAAAAAATTTAAAAAAAATTTTTTTGAAAATGTTTTCGATGGAAGTGCCCTCCCCAAATTTTTTAAAAATATTTTTAAAAATATTTTTGTTGCGATCTCGGAAAAGTTTGGTTTTGGTTGGATTTCACCAGTTTTTCCGAAAACTGGCCAAATCTAGCTAGAACCATGCTGAAATGTGGGCAATTACAGGAAAGCTTGGTTTTGGCTGGATTTTTTCGGTTTTTTCGAAAATAGGACGTATCAAGCAGAAACCCTGGTGA
>JASFAX010001921.1:0-48203 GCA_030737875.1 Allium sativum
AAAAAATCTCGCAGAAGGCGGCACCATCTTCGTTGCATTCATATAGGTAGGTTTATCAGAAGTGCCTTATAACACACACATTAACAGTATACCTATTACAAACCTATTAAGTTCTAAGCAGAACATCCTCTCTTTGTCACTATAAGTACCAAGCACTTATCTTTGGAATGTATGATAATACTTGGTTTTTCAGACTAAATATTATAGTGCTTCTAACCGCAAACATATGAATTACTTTTGCTCTTTGAACTCAAAATTATAAATTTCTTTATTATGTTGAGTTGAGTTTCCTTCATTGGCGATTGTATTGTATAGGCTTTAAACTCATTCTCTGTGATGTTTTCATCACTAAGTTCCTTGCAAGTCCTTTAGTAAATGGATCTACCAAATTCTGGCTAGATCTCACAAAATCTATGGTAATTAACCCTTTGGTGAGCATTTGCCTAACAAAACCGTGCCTTAGACCAATATTTCCAGATTTACCATTATAAACTTGTTTGTATACCTGTGATAATGTAGATTGACTATCACAATGCAAAGATATTGGCGGCATAGGTTTTGGCCACACAGGAATTTCTAATAATTGATTCCTTAACCATTCTGCTTCTTTGCTACCAGAAGCCAGTGCTACAAACTCAGCAGCCGTGGTTGAATCAGCAATACATGTTTTCTTCTTTAAGGCCAAGGATATTGCTCCCCCACCAAGAGTGAATATCCATCCACTAGTTGATTTATTATCTTCACTTCCAGTGTTCCAACTAGCATCTGTGTATCCTTCTATTACACTAGGATAACTATTGTACTGTAAACCATATTTTATGGTACCTTTTAGATACTTTAAAATTCTATGTATTGCCTTCCAATGGAAATGACTAGGTTTCCTAGTATATCTACTCATTTTTCCAACAGCATAGGTGATATGTGGTCGTGTGCATGTCATAGCATACACCAAACTTCCAATACTCTAGCATATTCTAATTGTTCTACAACTCTTCCAGTATTAGTGTATAACTGCATATTTGGATCAAACGGAGTAGTCATAGGTTTACATTCGAATAGATTGAACCTTTTCAGAATTTTCTCAATGTAATGAGATTGGGTAATTGATATCCCATCTTTAGTTTTCATGATTCTTATTCCAAGAATCATTTCAGCTACTCCCATATCTTTCATGTCAAAACATGAAGATAGATATCTTTTAGTTTCTTCAATACTTGAAGTATCTGTTCCTCATCCACATAAAGGCATATGATTACACCTTTACCTGAATGAAACTTGCTATAGACACATTCTTAGATTCAAAAATCCTAAAGCTATTAGAAATAATAGTGTTATCATACTTTTCACGCCATTGCTTTGATGCTTGTTTAAGACCATAAAGTGATTTGATAATTTACACACCTTACGTTCTTGTCCGGGCATCACAAAACCTTCTGGTTGAGACATATATATCTCTTCGTCAAGTTCACCATTTAAAAATGTTGTCTTAACATCCATTTGATGAATTTCAAAATTATAGATAAAAGCTAATGTAATTAAAGTTCTAATAGTTGAAATTCTTTCTGTGTGAATCCTTTGGCAACTAATCTAGCATTAAATTTTTCGATTGTTCCATCTGCCTTTAACTTTTTCTAAAATATCCATTTACATCCTATTGGTTTAGAACCAGGAGGTAAATCTACTAGTTTCCATGTTTTATTTGCCATAGAATCCATTTCATCATTTATGGCTTCTTGCCAAAATTATGAATCTTGAGATTTCATTGCCTCAGCATATGTTAAAAGGTCAGATTCTATATTTGTAGATATCATTAATTGATGATCTACATTATTTCTAGATCCTTCAACCAAATATACGATGAAATCTGGTCCAAAGGATTTTTCTATCCTTCTTCGTTTACTTCTCCTAAGAGAATCACCATTTTCGTTTATATTTTCATCAGTGTTTTCTACATGTTCAATAATTGGTTCATTAACCTCCACCATTTCATTAATAGGTGTAATGACCTCCACCGTTTCATGAATCAGTTTATTATGAATAGATTTAAATCTATTCTCATAAAACACTGCGTCCCTTGATTCTATTACTGTATTTACATCAATAGAGCTATTAGGTTCTATTACTAGAAACCTATATTCTTTGCTATATTGAGCATGTCATAAGAATATGTAACACCCCACTCCCGCTATGATCACTCACTAAGGGAATGCCATAGCATCGGTGGAGTATTTTAGTGAATATAGTACAGAAAAATTACAACAAGACAGATATAAATAGTACTTGAAATTTAAAACATCATCTCATAACAGCGGAAGTAAAACATGTCTGGTTACATCATAAAACCACAATAAAAGTCAAGTACAATATCCATCAAAATAAAGAAGTACATAATCCCACTCTCATACAATAGCCATGACAAAAGAAAAGATAACTGGGTAACTGGAGCTTTACATCTATCCAAGCTCCTAAAGACTGGAACAGCAATCCGATCAAGCTCCACTACTGCTAGGATCCACCGTAGGACCTGAGGTTGGGAAAAAAAAAGATAA
Source organism: Allium sativum (assembly GCA_030737875.1). NCBI lineage: Eukaryota > Viridiplantae > Streptophyta > Magnoliopsida > Asparagales > Amaryllidaceae > Allium > Allium sativum. The sequence continues at coordinate 2,550 of JASFAX010001921.1, forward strand.
AAACAACGGGGTCAGACATAAGTCTGAGCGAGTCCTATAACTTTAACAATACAATCGTTAAAGTAACCAGAGAAGACATAAACTGATATACGGTAACTAATGGGGATGAATGGCTACACTAAGCAGTCAACTAAACTAAGATAAAAGATAAAGACGCATCTACCCTTCCAAAGGTAAATTACTAAACTGCACCACACCAGTCATTCCTAACTTAAAGGTTGATCCCACCCATGGACTTATAAAATTAACTTAATAGTTCTCGCGTACCCCTAGGTAACTAAGTAGACGCCACGGGGCCCTACAATCCACTAGGTGTACACACTACTCCCCATTCGATCGGCTCCCTAACGTAGATACCCGTGCTGGCCCCACCGTGGGGTGTACCATTCCCCAACGTGGCAACCTGATAAAACTAACGGTGCACGGCCTATATCTACACGATGCAACAACGTCTTATTTACCAGCCCGGGTCCACACACGCATATGAAACCCGTTGGTCATGCGTTGCCACCGCTAACCCATTTTGGCCTCTTATAGTCAAGCCCAGTATGCGTGTCCCGTCCTCGACATGGGTCGAGCCCACTAAGATACGTATGGGTTACTGGTTGAAATGGGCCCCCAGTACAAGCCATCCCCCTAAGCTTGGCCCACACACTAGTGTTTCCCACTTAACCCTTTAATCATGTTTAATTACATGTTTCATCTTGGTTAAGTATTTTATCATATTTTCTATTGGCAACCACTAGCAATTTCCACATACCACCCAAGGTACCCACTTAACCCCCATGCCCCACTACATGCTTATCTGGTTAAGTGTTTCTTAATTGATTAACACCGTAACCGTGTAAAGGACCCTTCACATTGGACCGTCATTTGTAGATGCATGGTTAAGCCGGTAGGTTCCGGGCAGTCTTACACTACAAACGGGTCCAACCTCGTGTCATTTACCCTTGTTACGTATTTAATTTATGATTAAGACCCCTCACATTGGACCGTCATTTGTAGATGCCTGGTTAAGCCGGTAAACTCCGGGCAGTCTTACACTACAAACGGGTCCAACCTCGTGTCTTAATCGATTAATTACTCCTAATTAATCACCCCCATAATTTGTGTTAATTATCATGTTTATTTTAGGAATATGGGTGCACCTAACTTAATAGGCAAATTCCCAACTCCAAAGTGTGGGTACACCTAACTTAATAGGCAAATTCCCAACACATAGTATGGGTACACCTAACTTAATAGGCAAATTCCCATACTATGTTCATTTATTTTATGTTATGCATAATTATATTAATTTCGCACAATCTTATTAACATATGCATTTAATTAACCCCATCGTTCCCACGTAATTTCGTTCTCATGACATAACACATATAAAAGGTGTCAACTTGCATATGTATGAACATGTTTCAAAGGTGCCATCTTGCATATTAACAAACACATAACTTGCATATGAACTTGCATAACATGTCACATAACTTGCATATAATCTTGTATAACATGTCACATAACTTGCATATTAACTTGTATAACATGTCACATAACTTGCATATTAACTTGCATAACATGTCACATAACTTGCATATTAACTTGCATAACATGTTACATAAACTTACATATTAACAAATACATGACTTGCATATGAACTTGCATAATATGTCACATAACTTGCATATGAACTTGCATAATATGTCACATAACTTGCATATGAACTTGCATAACATGTTACATAACTTGCATATGAACTCATAAACTTGCATATGAACTTGCATAACATGTTACATACTTGCATATGAACTCATAAACTTGCATATGAAGAAACATACAACTTGCATAATTATCATACAAGTAACTTGCATATTATCATACATGTAACTTGCATATTAACATATGATCACAAAGCACAAAACTTGCATAACCCACATACATTAGCAAACTAACATCATGTCATATGACTTAAAACCCATTAATCCACAAACAAAACCATATGATCTCATCATATCTCATCTACTTAGTTTAGCAATTGATCATTAGAGTGATAGAAACTCACAACTAGCCAATTTGCACTCCAAATGAAGAAGATTAAGATGCTTAGAATGGATTAGAGGTTGATTAGAGAGTGATTAGCTTGCAACCCTCTTCATAAATTAGTGGAGGCTTCTTCTAAGATTTAATTTGGCGGCATGTAGCCCTCAATTCTATTTTTAGTATGGATTAGGGTAGGTTTAGGGTGTATTTATAGATTAGGTGAGTGTTTTAGGCCCTTAGATTAACCCTAAATTAGATTAGGACCCTTAGATTTCGGAACCTTCCATAAACCAGCCCTAAGACCAAGCCCAAACCCCAAACTGGTGCACCCAACCACAGAACTCTCTAGAAACTGTGCAGGTTTCCTGTCCGGACATGGGCGCACTTCCCAAGTGCGCCAGTGTATTTTTGTGCTGGCGCACTTCACAAGTGCGCCAGTGCATTTCTGGCCTGTTTCGGGTTTTTCTGCCTAACTTCGTTCGTCCATATCTCTTTCATACGGTACCCGTTTTACGCAAACTCGGACTCTATTTCGCGTATTTTTCCGAGACGAACGCAATGACGCAGCCCGTTTCCCCTGATTCTCACATCTGAGATTAATTATACTTTAATTACTAACCTTTAGTGTTAATTGAAATTCGGGGTGTTACATTCTCCCCTACTTAAAGGATTTCGTCCTCGAAATCTCTAAGTCAAGAAGAACGTATCCTACCAACCAAACAACCATCTACTAAACCATCAACCACAAGCAACAATTATCCTTAGAAACTTCTAATGATGTATGAACATATGCAGAAAGTGTGTGTATATGTCCGTATACTAATGCAAAATCAGGCGGTCTACTGATTCAGTCGACCTCCTTAATGCAAACCATGATAGTGCCATGCATCCAATATGTATGCGAAACCCTATTGACACATACAATTTCTATATGCGTGCACAACCATACACAAAAATGCATCATCCACATGATAACACAGCCATGATACATCCATCAATCTAACTACCACATCCATTTATGCGATATGCAACATGAAGTGACTGAGCCGATCTAGTGCCTAATGTGTGTGTATATGCATCCACGAGCAACCACTAGCAAACAATTGCATCCACATGCATCCATCAACCATAACATGTTTCAAACACATGTTTCAACCATAGGTTTTACCCTATCTAAAGGTCATAGGTACTAGCGAGAGGATATACTAAAGATAAGATAAGTACAAGACAAGCGATAAAGGAGAAGTTAAAAGACATACTCTCAAAAAGAAATGGATACAAAGAACGCATCTTCGCTTCCGTCTCCCAAGTAGCATTGCTTTCGTCATCTCCCCATTGCACTTTAACTAGCTGAACTTCTCTGTTCCTCAACTTCCTAGTTTCTGACCCAAGGATGCGAGTAGGAGCTCGTCGAATCGTCGCATCACGCTCTACCTCTACATCTCTAAGCAAGCTCGGCTCTACCACCTCTGCGGTCTCATGTAAACACTTCCTCAAATGTGATACATGGAATACATCATGAACACCACTAAGTCTGTCGGGCAACTCCACCCTATATGCCATCCGTCCAATCCTTTCCTTAATAGGAAACGGCCCAACAAACCTCGGTGCTAACTTCCCAACGGACCCAAAGCGAACAACATTTCTCAACGGAGATACTTTAACAAAAACCATGTCCCCAACCTCAAACTCAAGATCCGTCCTTCTCCGATCCGCATAAGATTTCTGTCTATCTTGCGCTGCCTTCATCCTTCTTCGAATCAAATCAATCTTCTCTGAAATCTCTCTAACCATATCTGGCCCAAGCAAGATCTTATCCGTAGATTCCCACCAACATGTAGGAGATCGACAAGGCCTTCCATAAAGAGCTTCGAAAGGTGCCATGCCAATACTAGACTGAAAGCTGTTATTGTATGCGAACTCCACCAAAGGAAGATGTTCTTCCCATGTACCTCCAAAATCCAAGATACAAAGCATCAAGAGATCTTCTAAGATACGGTTCACCCTCTCGGTCTGACCGTACGTCTGAGGATGATATGCGGTGCTCAAACACAACTGAGTCCCTACCGCCTCTTGCAAACTTCTCCAAAACTCACTAGTGAAGATAGGATCTCGATCACTCACAATACTGGATGGTACGCCATGCAATCTAACAATCTCTCTAACATAGACTGAAGCAAGCCATGGAGCGGTCCTCTTACTCTTCACGGGTATAAAATGGGCACTCTTGGTAAGTCTGTCTACCACAACCCAAATTCCCGTATTGCCCTTCCTCGATCTCGGTAACCCATCGATGAAATCCATCGAGACACTATCCCACTTCCATTGCGGAACTTCCAATGGGTGTAGCAACCCACCGGGTTTCCTTTGCTCCGCTTTAACTTGTTGGCACACTAAGCATCTAGCCACATACTCGGCCACATCTTTCTTCATACCGGCCCAGAAGAAAACTCTCTTCATGTCTTGGTACATTTTGTCTCCACCGGGATGAATAGTCATTCTTGAACGATGTGCATCATCCAAAATAGCCTTCTTCAAACCCTCATCTTGCGGTACACAAAGTCTACTGTCTCTATGCAACCATCCCCTATCATCTATGGTGTATCTACCCAAATGGCTGGACGACTCCCCCCTTATAAGCTTCTCTACCAACTCAACCAACTGTGGGTCGTCTCGCTGAGCCTCGCCAATCCGTCCCAAAAGAGTAGGTCTAACCTCCAAGGATGCTAACAAACCAGGTATAAAGTCAACAGAAGGTCTGAAGTCGAACAAAGAAAGAAACTCCAAGCTTCGCCGTTCCACGAACAATGGACTCAAAGATAGCCTTTTTCTACTCAAGGCGTCCGCTACCACGTTACCCTTGCCAGGGGTATACGCTATCTCGAAATCATAGGATGCTAAGAACTCCATCCACCTTTGCTGTCTTAAGTTTAAATCCTTCTGAGAGAATAAGTACTTCAATGATTTATGTTCAGTGAACAACTCGAATCTCTCACCAAGAAGATAATGGCGCCAAGACTTAAGTGCGAAAACAATCGCGGCCAACTCTAGATCATGGGTAGGGTAATTCTTCTCATGCACTCTCAATTGCCTCCCTCCATAGGCTATTACCCTTCCCTCCTGCATCAAGACTGCGCCTAATCCTGTCCCACAAGCATCGGTATAAACAACAAACGGCTTACTCCCATCTGGAAGCACTAAAACTGGAGCGGTGGTCAAAGCTCTCTTTAACCGTCGGAAAGCATCATCACAATCTATGTCCCATGAGAAAACCAGATTCTTCTTCGTCAAGCGGGTTAATGGGGCTGATATCTTCGCGAAGTCTTTGATGAACTTCCTATAATATCCTGCCAACCCCAAGAAACTTCTTACTTCGGTAGCATTTCTAGGAACTTTCCAATCCTGGATAGATACTATCTTTGCGGGATCCACAGCTATCCCTTCCTTAGAGACCACAAGCCCTAAGAATCGCACTTCTCTTCTCCAAAAATGACATTTAGAGAATTTAGCTTTAAGACTATGTGCTCGAAGAGTCTCCAACACTTCTCTGAGATGTAAGGCATGCTCTTCTTCACTCTTGGAAAAGACCAAGATGTCATCCACAAAGACCACTACAAACTTATTCAGATACTCTCTGAACACTCTACTCATCAGATCAACAAAGTATGCCGGGGCGTTTGTCAACCCAAATGGCATCACAAGCCACTCATAAAAACCATCCGGAGTCCGGAAAGCAGTCTTCTCTATACTGTCCTCCGCCACTCTCAACTGATGAAACCCTGTAGCTAAGTCCATCTGCGAAAACACTGAGGCGCCAACCAACTGATCAAAGAGATCATCTATCCTCGGTAATGGGTGTCTATTCTTCTTCGTGAGCTTATTAAGTTCTCTATAATCCACACAAAGTCTGAGGGACCCATCCGCCTTCATGGCAAACACTACTGGAGCTCCCCACTCCGATATACTTCGCCTTATGAACCCCTTCTCAAGCAACTCCCCTACTTGCTTATGAAGTTCTCTTCTCTCACTAGGAGCCATGTGGCGCACTGGCAAAGACACTGGTTTGGCATTATCCACCAAATAAATTCGGAAATCTATCTCCCGCTTCGGAGGTAAACCCTTCACCTCTTCAAACACATCCGGATATTCCCGGACCACTCTGACAGAATGCAAACTCTCGACCGAAGCATCGAGCGATTCAAGATAACTTAGCAAAACAGATTCCATGGGATTACAAGAGATCTCGAGAGTATTACCCAAGCGGGTCATAAGCCTGACAACTCTCCTTTCACAATCAAGAACGGCACCATTACTGGATAACCAGTCCATGCCCAAAATCAACCCATAGCCCGTGAAGCCCAATACAAAAGCATCACATCCAAACTCAACGCTAAGTATAGAAATCTTCAAACCCAAACATATCATAGACAGATATATGGAGCCCCCAATTGGGTTTGAAACAACCAAGGGATCATCAACTAGACTGGTGTCTAAGTGCAGTGACTCAACTAACGATGATGAGATAAAAGAATGCGATGCGCCAGAGTCAAACAAAGTACGAACTGGATGATCAAACAGAAAAACCAGACTTTCAACGGAAATAGTTCTACCTCTCTGCTGAATCGGTGGAACTGAGAGAGCCTGAACTTGCCCCCCTGCCCGAGCTGGTGCCATAAGAGCTTGCACCTGACCTCCTGAGGTAGACCCCGTCTTCTGCCCCTTCTTTGGGCAGTCCTTCACAAGATGTCCTGCTTCACCACAATGAAAGCAACCGGTCTTCTTCTTTTTGCGACAATCCTTGCTGAGGTGGCCTGGGGTCCCACAATTGAAGCACTTCTTCTTCTTCTTCCCCTTGTCACCATTGCCTTTTCCACCCTTGCCTTGTTGTTGTTGTTGCGGTTTCTTCTGATCCCCCTTCTTCTCTGGTGCCTTAGAACTCTTATCATCCTCATGCATAAGTGCCATGTAGACAAGCTTCTCAAAGGTGGCCCCCATAGGAATGTGAGTCATAGCTATTCCTTGCAATGGTTCGTTCAAGCCTCTAACGAACCTCAAAGCCTTCTTCTCCGGTGTATTCACCAACTCTATGCCAAACCTTGCTAATTGATTGAATTTGTTGACATATTCTTTCACCGTGAGATTCCCTTGCTTCAAATTCAAGAACTTCTCCATAAACAGATTCTCTTCCGCCCTTGAGAGAAACTTAGCCCCAAACCTTTGCTTGAAATCTGCCCAAGAGTCAACAGGGCGTTCTCCATTAGTGACCTCCCACCAGAATGAGGCCTCTCCCTTTATTAACCAAGCCGCCAACTTGACTTTCTTTCCCTCTTCCACTTCAAAGATATCTAGCAACTCTTCCACTTCCTTAAGCCAATCTCTAGCCTCTACGAAAGTCTCTGAACCTAGAAAAGGTTTTCCTCCTATAGCCTTGAACTCCTTGCAAATCTTAGCAAAATTGTCCACTCTAGGCTGAGGAGGAGGAGCGGTTGCCTCTGGTGTAGTAGCATTGGATGGACCCGCAGCCGCGGCCCTAGCCTCTTGTAACCTCCTATACCATAGTGGTATAACTAAGCCCTCCGGGATGTTAAGATCTTCAGCCATGCTGAAACGAAAGAGGAAAGATTCAAAAAGGAGATTCCGAAAGATAAAGATATGGCTATTGGGGATTATGCTTTTCTTTTTCAAAAACTTTTCTCTTAAAAGACATGTTTTTGAAAATACTTTTTTTCCAAAAATAATACCTTTACTATTTTTTTTTTTTTAAAAAAGTATTTTTCTCGAAAATTTATCTGTTCCGGTAACCTTCAGCTCTGATACCACGTGTAACACCCCACTCCCGCTATGATCACTCACTAAGGGAATGCCATAGCATCGGTGGAGTATTTTAGTGAATATAGAACAGAAAAATTACAACAAGACAGATATAAATAGTACTTGAAGTTTAAAACATCATCTCATAACAGCGGAAGTAAAACATGTCTGGTTACATCATAAAACCACAATAAAAGTCAAGTACAATATCCATCAAAATAAAGAAGTACATAATCCCACTCTCATACAATAGCCATGACAAAAGAAAAGATAACTGGGTAACTGGAGCTTTACATCTATCCAAGCTCCTAAAGACTGGAACAGCAATCCGATCAAGCTCCACTACTGCTAGGATCCACCGTAGGACCTGAGGATTGGAAAAAAAAGATAAAAACAACGGGGTCAGACATAAGTCTGAGCGAGTCCTATAACTTTAACAATACAATCGTTAAAGTAACCAGAGAAGACATAAACTGATATACGGTAACTAATGGGGATGAATGGCTACACTAAGCAGTCAACTAAACTAAGATAAAAGATAAAGACGCATCTACCCTTCCAAAGGTAAATTACTAAACTGCACCACACCAGTCATTCCTAACTTAAAGGTTGATCCCACCCATGGACTTATAAAATTAACTTAATAGTTCTCGCGTACCCCTAGGTGACTAAGTAGACGCCACGGGGCCCTACAATCCACTAGGTGTACACACTACTCCCCATTCGATCGGCTCCCTAACGTAGATACCCGTGCTGGCCCCACCGTGGGGTGTACCATTCCCCAACGTGGCAACCTGATAAAACTAACGGTGCACAGCCTATATCTACACGATGCAACAACGTCTTATTTACCAGCCCGGGTCCACACACGCATATGAAACCCGTTGGTCATGCGTTGCCACCGCTAACCCATTTTGGCCTCTTATAGTCAAGCCCAGTATGCTTGTCCCGTCCTCGACATGGGTCGAGCCCACTAAGATACGTATGGGTTACTGGTTGAAATGGGCCCCCAGCACAAGCCATCCCCCTAAGCTTGGCCCACACACTAGTGTTTCCCACTTAACCCTTTAATCATGTTTAATTACATGTTTCATCTTGGTTAAGTATTTTATCATATTTTCTATTGGCAACCACTAGCAATTTCCATATACCACCCAAGGTACCCACTTAACCCCCATGCCCCACTACATGCTTATCTGGTTAAGTGTTTCTTAATTGATTAACACCGTAACCGTGTAAAGGACCCTTCACATTGGACCGTCATTTGTAGATGCCTGGTTAAGCCGGTAGGTTCCGGGCAGTCTTACACTACAAACGGGTCCAACCTCGTGTCATTTACCCTTGTTACGTATTTAATTTATGATTAAGACCCCTCACATTGGACCGTCATTTGTAGATGCCTGGTTAAGCCGGTAAACTCCGGGCAGTCTTACACTACAAACGGGTCCAACCTCGTGTCTTAATCGATTAATTACTCCTAATTAATCACCCCCATAATTTGTGTTAATTATCATGTTTATTTTAGGAATATGGGTGCACCTAACTTAATAGGCAAATTCCCAACTCCAAAGTGTGGGTACACCTAACTTAATAGGCAAATTCCCAACACATAGTATGGGTACACCTAACTTAATAGGCAAATTCCCATACTATGTTCATTTATTTTATGTTATGCATAATTATATTAATTTCGCACAATCTTATTAACATATGCATTTAATTAACCCCATCGTTCCCACGTAATTTCGTTCTCATGACATAACACATATAAAAGGTGTCAACTTGCATATGTATGAACATGTTTCAAAGGTGCCATCTTGCATATTAACAAACACATAACTTGCATATGAACTTGCATAACATGTCACATAACTTGCATATAATCTTGTATAACATGTCACAACTTGCATATTAACTTGTATAACATGTCACATAACTTGCATATTAACTTGCATAACATGTCACATAACTTGCATATTAACTTGCATAACATGTTACATAAACTTACATATTAACAAATACATGACTTGCATATGAACTTGCATAATATGTCACATAACTTGCATATGAACTTGCATAATATGTCACATAACTTGCATATGAACTTGCATAACATGTTACATAACTTGCATATGAACTCATAAACTTGCATATGAACTTGCATAACATGTTACATACTTGCATATGAACTCATAAACTTGCATATGAAGAAACATACAACTTGCATAATTATCATACAAGTAACTTGCATATTATCATACATGTAACTTGCATATTAACATATGATCACAAAGCACAAAACTTGCATAACCCACATACATTAGCAAACTAACATCATGTCATATGACTTAAAACCCATTAATCCACAAACAAAACCATATGATCTCATCATATCTCATCTACTTAGTTTAGCAATTGATCATTAGAGTGATAGAAACTCACAACTAGCCAATTTGCACTCCAAATGAAGAAGATTAAGATGCTTAGAATGGATTAGAGGTTGATTAGAGAGTGATTAGCTTGCAACCCTCTTCATAAATTAGTGGAGGCTTCTTCTAAGATTTAATTTGGCGGCATGTAGCCCTCAATTCTATTTTTAGTATGGATTAGGGTAGGTTTAGGGTGTATTTATAGATTAGGTGAGTGTTTTAGGCCCTTAGATTAACCCTAAATTAGATTAGGACCCTTAGATTTCGGAACCTTCCATAAACCAGCCCTAAGACCAAGCCCAAACCCCAAACTGGTGCACCCAACCACAGAACTCTCTAGAAACTGTGCAGGTTTCCTGTCCCGACATGGGCGCACTTCCCAAGTGCGCCAGTGTATTTTTGTGCTGGCGCACTTCACAAGTGCGCCAGTGCATTTCTGGCCTGTTTCGGGTTTTTCTGTCTAACTTCGTTCGTCCATATCTCTTTCATACGGTACCCGTTTTACGCAAACTCGGACTCTATTTCGTGTATTTTTCCGAGACGAACGCAATGACGCAGCCCGTTTCCCCTGATTCTCACATCTGAGATTAATTATACTTTAATTACTAACCATTAGTGTTAATTGAAATTCGGGGTGTTACAGAATATGCACTCAATAGTCTTTTGTCCTAATTTCTTGATTTTTGGTTCTGGTAATCGAACAATCGCTCTACAACTCCAGACTCAATAATAATCAAGATTTGGTTTCCGTTTCTTCCTAAGTTCATAAGGAGTAACTTTACATTTTTATGAGGTATTCTATTTAGAATATAACATGCAGTAAGTAAGGCTTCTCCCCAGAAACTAGTATTAAGATCAAAATTACACAACATTGCATTTACCGTTTCGGCAAGAGTTCTGTTTTTCCTTTCAGCCACACTGTTTTGTTGTGGGGTGTAAGCAATAGATGTCTCATGTATAATTCTTACTGATTCACAATATTCAGGAAATTGATATTCACCACCACTATCAGACCTAAGTGTTTTTATTTGAAAATTGCATTGGTTTTCTGCTTCAGTTTTATAAGTAATGAATGAATTTAACACTTTACTTTTAGCCAACATAAGATAGACATAACAATATTTAGAGTAATCATCTATAAATGTGACAAAGTATCTTTTTCCTCCTCTAGTAAGAGTACTGTGTATATCACATACATCACCATGAATAAGTTGTAACATTTTTGTTGTACTTTCTGGTTTATAAGGAAATGGTTTTCTAGTGACCATAGTTAATGAGCATATCCTACACTTATCTAACATATCATTTTGGTGTTTGGGAATTAGATTCAAAGATATCATATCAAGCATGCGTTTGTGATTAACATGTCCTAATCTATTGTGCCATAATGAAAATGAATCAACAATATAAGCAGATATCACACCTTTATTAATATCAATATTTAGTTTAAACATACCATCACGCATGTACCCTTTTCCCACAAATACACCGCCTTTGGTTAACACATATTTATCAGACTCAAAGAATTGTTTAGATCCAAACTTATTAAGAAGACTTCCCGATACAAGGTTCTTCCTAATTTAAGGTACATAATATACATCATTTAATGTCAGAACTTTTTCGGATGTGAATTCTAAATCTACAGTCCCCTTCCCTTTGACCACTGCCTTTGCTGAATTTCCCGTATAAAGGTAATCTTCATCTTCAGTTGGTTCTAATTTCTTGAATTGATTCTTGTCAATGTAGACATGCTTAGTAGCGCCAGAATCGATCCTCCAAGAATTGTCTTTTTTAATGATATTCACTTCTGATACGACTGCGACAAACGTTTCTTTTCCAGATTGCTTCTTCTTTTTCCAGAAGCGACAATCCCTTTTGAAATGTCCCGGTTTACCACAAAAGTAGAAACCACCATTTTTGCATTTCTTGTTCTGATTTTGGGAATTGTTGTTGTTTTGCCCTTTCCTCTTTTTATTAGAATTTATTTGCTTGCTTTTCTTCCACCATATGGACCATTGATGTATCAACATCTTTTCATCTTGGGCATCCTTTTGCCTCAGTTGTTGTTCAACTTGCAAATATTGTGCAAGATTGTCTAGACTCATATCCTCCTTCTTGTGTTTCAGTAATTTCCTATGATCTTTCCAAAAAGGGGGTAATTTGTCTATTATCGAGGAAACCTTAATTTCCTCATCCAAATTTAACTTATGCTGATTGAATTGGTTAAGTACGTGTATGATATCATTGAATTGCTCTACCACCGAACGATCATCAGTCATTTTGTAATTAAAAAAATTGATGGCTAGAAATTTATTACTTGTTGCGTCTTCCATCAGATACTTCACCTTCAATGCGTCCCAAACATCCTTCGCAATTGGCTTGTTGTAGTACATATTAAAAAAATGAGTCTGTCATCGCATTACAGATATGGCCTTTGCAAATGTAATCATCCTGTTCCCATTTGATTGATCTTGTGTCTGAGCAGATATCGAATATATTTTAATCAGTGTATTCGCATAGACACGGCGATTCACTATCTTGGATTTGATCGCTGCAATGACAAGATGATTGAGTTATAGCTTGGAGAACTATAACTCGTATAATTCACTCTAACTTTTGGTAGAGTTTCAAGAAATGTTAATAGTAGAAAAGAGCAAAGGGAAGGAGAAGAGAAATGAATTCGATATTATAAAAAATGAATTCGGGCAGCCTATATATAGGCAGTGAAGAGATACTACTGTTTTCCAACGGTTATGACTGTTTGAATTCAAAAAGTCACACCTTTTCGTTTTGCGACACTTTAGAAGTGTTGCAAATTTGAATGGTGAATGGATGTGTCCATTCGTTTGCAACGGCTCTGGAGAGTTACGAATTCGAAACTCGTGTCCATAATCTCAACGTATCTACGCAAGCCCAATAGGATTTCGTGATCTATCTGATCACAAGACCCCAAGAGCCCCAAGGCCCAAGGCCCATCTTTTGACATTTTAAATATTAATGTCCATGGATATGCTCTTGCCTCATGCGATTGTCTCTTCTCTTTCCATCTCCCCTTTCCTTTTGATATAATATGTAATGTATTTTCGTATATAGTGTCAAACACACTTACATTTCATGATATGGGACAAATCAAATTTCTCCCCTTTGTGCTTTCCTTCTTCCTTTCTCTTTTGTTTTAAATTTTCTCCAACAATCCTCCACAAAATTTTAAATAAATACCTCTTGTCATTTATTTGCAGGAAAATTTGTGCATAAGTATAGATGTCTTACAGACTTGAATCTATACGTAGTGAAAACCCATCAAAGTATATCAGGATAGAGTGGTTGACCAAGCATTGGACCATCAATCCTATATGATCTACCGGATGTGATTATCATTAACTCATTTTTCATATTTTCCAGATAAAAGTTCGCCCGACCCATGGATTGGCCTTGGGTCTATATCTTCTTTCATGAAATGCCCTGAGAGATCAAGAAAAAATCTCGCAGAAGGCGGCACCACCTTCATTGCATCCATATAGGTAGGTTTATCAGAAGTGCCTTGTAACACACACCTAAATAGTATATCTGGTGTAAATCAATTAATTTCTAAGCAGAAAATCCTCTCTTCATCATTATAAGTACCAAGCACTTTTCTTTGGAATGTATGATAATACTAAGTTTTTCAGACTAAATATAATAGTGCTTCCAACCGCAAACATATGAAGTACTTTTGCTCTTTGAACCAAAAATAAAAAATTTCTTTATTATGTTGAGTTGAGTTTCCTTCATTGGCGATTATATTGTATAGACTTTAAACCCATTCCCTGTGATGTTTTTATCACTAAGTTTCTTGCAAGTCCTTTAGTAAATGGATTTGCCAAATTCTGGCTAGATCTCACAAAATCTATGGTAATTACCCCTTCAGTGAGCATTTGTCTAACCAAACTGTGCCTTAGACCAATATGTCTAGATTTAACATTATAAACTTGGTTGTATGCCTATGATAATGCAGATTGACTATCACAATGCACAGATATTGGTGGCATATGTTTTGGCCACACAGGAATTTCTAATAATAGATTCCTTAACCATTCTGCTTCTTTTCTACCAGAAGCCAGTGCTATAAACTTAGCATCCATGGTTGAATCAGCAATACATGTTTGTTTCTTAAGGCCCAAGATATTTCTCCCCCACCAAGAGTGAATATCCATCCAATAGTTGATTTATTATCTTCACTTCCAGTGTTCCAACTAGCATTTGTGTACCCTTCTATTACACTCGGATAACCTTTGTAATGTAAACTATAATTTACGGTACTTTTAGATACTCTAAAATTCTATATATTGCATTTCAATGGATATGACTAGTGTTACTAGTATATTTACTCATTTTTCCAATAGCATACGCGATATCTGGTCTTGCGCACGTCATAACACACATTAAACTTCAAACAACTCTAGCATATTCTAATTGTTCTATAGCTCTTCCAGTATTAGTGCATAACTGCATATTTGGATCAAACAGGGTAGTCATAGGTTTACAATCACAGATTGAACCTTTTCAGAATTTCCTCAATGTAATGAGATTGGGTAATTGATATCCCATCTTTAGTTTTCATGATTCTTATTCCAAGAATCATTTCGGCTACTCTCATATCTTTCATGTCAAAATATGAAGATAGATATCATTTAGTTTCTTCAATACTTGAAGTATCCATTCCAAATATAAGCATATCATCCATGTAAAGGCATATAATTACACATTTACCTTAGTGAAACTTGCTATAGAAACATTTGTCATATTCAAAAATCCTAAAGCCAATAAAATAATAGTTTTATCAAACTTTTCATGTCATTACTTTGGTGCTTGTTTAAGACCGTAAAGTGATTTGATAAGTTCACATACTTTCATTCTTGTCCAGGCATCACAAAACCTTCTGGTTGAGACATATATATCTCTTCGTCAAGTTCACCATTTAAAAATGTTGTCCTGACGTCCATTTGATGAATTTCAAAATTATAGATAGAAGCTAACGCAATTAAAGTTCTAATAGTTGAAATTCTAGCTATTGGGGCATACATATCAAAATAATCTATTCCTTCTTCCTATGTGAACCCTTTGGCAACTAATCTGGCTTTAAATCTTTCGATTGTTCCATCTGCCTTTAACTTTTTCTTAAATATCCATTTACATCCTATTGGTTTAGAACAAGGAAGTAAATGTACTAGTTTCCATGTTTTATTTCCCATAATAGAATACATTTCATCATTTATGGCTTCTTGCCAAAATGATGAATCTTGAGATTTCATTGCCTCGGCATATGTTAAAGGGTCAGACTCTATATTTGTAGATATCATTAATTGATGATCTACATTATTGCTAGATCCTTCAACCAAATATAAAACAAAATTTGGTCCAAAGGATTTTTCTATCCTACTTCGTTTACTTCTCCTAAGAGAATCACCATTTTCACCAGTGTTTTCTACAGGTTTAATAATTGGTTCATTAACCTCGATCATTTCATTAATAAGTGCATTGACCTCCACTGTTTCATGAATCGATTTATTCTGAATAGATGTAATTCTATTATCATAAAACACTGCGCCCCTTGATTTTATTACTGTATTTACATCAATAGAGCTATTAGGTTCTATTACTAGAAACCTATATCCTTTGCTATATTGAGCATATCCTAAGATTATGCACTCGATAGCCTTTTGTCCTAATTTCCTGATTTTTGGTTCAGGTAACCGAACAATTTCTCTACAACCTCAGACTCAATAATAATCAAGATTTAGTTTCCGTTTATTCCAAAGTTCATAAGGAGTAACTTTACTTTTCTTATGAGGTATTCTATTTAGAATATAACATGCGGTAAGTAAGGCTTCTCCCCGGAAACTAGTATTAAGACCAGAATTACACAACATTGCATTTGCCATTTCAGTAAGAGTTCTGTTTTTCCTTTCAGCCACTCCATTTTGTTGTGGAGTGTAAGCAATAAATGTCTCATGTATAATTCCTAATGATTCTCAAGATTCAGGAAATTGATATTCACCACCCTACCAGACCTAAGTGTTTTTATTTGGACATCACATTGGTTTTCTACTTCAGTTTTATAAGTAATGAATGAATTTAACACTTTACTTTTAGCATGCATAATATAGACATAACAATATTTAGAGTAATCATCTATAAATGTGGCAAAATATCATTTCCTCCTCTAGATTTACCATTATAAACTTGGTTGTCTTCCTGCGATAATGTAGATTGACAATTACAATGCACAAATATTGCTGGCTTAGGTTTTGGCCACACAGGAATTTCTAATAATAGATTCCTTAACCATTCAGCTTCTTCGCTATAAGAAGCCAGTGCTATAAACACAGCACCAATAGTTGAATCAACAATACATGTTTGTTTCTTTGAGGCCCAGGATTTTGCTCCCCCACCAAGAGTGAATATCCATCCACTAGTTGATTTATTATCTTCACTTCCAGTGTTCCGACTAGCATTTGTGTATCCTTCTATTGCACTCAGATAACCGTTGTAACATAAACCATAATTTATGGTACCTTTTAGATACTTCAAAATTCTGTGTATTGCATTCCAATGGATATGACTAGGGTTAGTAGTATATCTACTCATTTTTTCAATAGCATAGGCGATATCTGGTCGTGTGCATGTCATAGCATACATCAAACTTCCAATGCTCTAGCATATTCTAATTGTTCTATATCTCTTCCAGTATTAGTGTATAACTGCATATTTGGATCAAACGGAGTAGTCATAGGTTTACAATCGAATAGATTGAACCTTTTCAGTTTTTTCTCAATGTAATGAGATTGGGTAATTGATATCCAATCTTTAGTTTTCAAGATTCTTATTCCATGAATCATTTCAGCTACTCCTATATCTTTTATGTCAAAACATGAAGATAGATATCGTTTAGTTTCTTCAATACTTGAAGTATCCATTCCAAATATAAGCATATCATCCACGTAAAGGCATATAATTACACCTTTACCTGAATGAAACTTGCTATAGACACATTTGTTAGATTCAAAAATCCTAAAGCCATTAGAAATAACAGTTTTATCAAATTTTACATGCCATTGCTTTGGTGCTTGTTTAAGACCGTAAAGTGATTTGATAAGTTTACATAATTTTTGTTCTTGTCCAGGCATCACAAAACCTTCTGGGTGAGACATATATATCTCTTCGTCAAGTTCACCATTTAAAAATGTTGTCTTGACGTCCATTTGATGAATTTCGAAATTATATATAGAAGTTAATGCAATTAAAGTTCTAAAAGTTGAAATTCCAGATACTGGGGCATACGTACCAAAATAATCTATTCCTTCTTTCTATGTAAATCCTTTGGCAACTAATCTAGCTTTAAAATTTTTGGTTGTTCCATCTGCCTTTAACTTTTTCTTAAATATCCATTTACATCCTATTGGTTTAGAACTAGGAGGTATATGTACTAGTTTCCATGTTTTGTTTCCCATAATGGATTCCATTTCATCATTTATGACTTCTTGCTAAAATGGTAAATCTTGAGATTTTATTGCCTCAGCATATGTTAAATGGTCAGATTCTATATTTGTAGATATCATTAATTGATGATCTACATTATTTATAGATCCTTCAACCAAATATACGACTAAATCTGGTCCAAAGGATTTTTCTTTCCTTCTTCGTTTACTTCTCCTAAGAGAATCACCATTTTCATCGATATGTCCATCAGTGTTTTCTGCAGGTCAATAATTGGTTCGTTAACCTTCATCATTTCACTAATAGTTGTATTGACCTCCACTGTTTCATGAATCGGTTTATTCTGAATAGATGTAAATCTGTTCTAACAAAACACTGCGTCCCTTGATTCTATTACTGTTTTTACATCAATAGAGTTATTAGGTTCTATTACTAGAAACCTATATCCTTTGCTATGTTGAGTATATCCAAAGAATATGCACTCGATACCCTTTTGTCCTAATTTCTTGATTTTTGGTTCAGGTAAACGAACAATCGCTCTACAACCCCAGACTTGATAATAATCAAGATTTGGTTTCTGTTTCTTCCAAAGTTCATAAGGAGTAACTTTACTTTTCTTATGAGGTATTCTATTTAGAATATAAAATGCGGTAAGTAAGGCTTCTCCCCAGAAACTTGTATTAAGACCAGAGTTACACAACATTGCATTTACCATTTCGGTAAGAGTTCTGTTTTTCCTTTCAACCACTCCATTTTATTGTGGAGTGTAAGCAATAGACGTCTCATGTATAATTTCTACTGATTCACAATATTCAGGAAATTGATATTCACCACCACTATCAGACCTAAGTGTTATTATTTTGACATCACATTTGTTTTCTATTTCAGTTTTATAAGTAATGAATGAATTTAACACTTCACTTTTAGCATGCATAAGATAGGCATAACAATATTTAGAGTAATCATTTATAAATGTGACAAAATATCTTTTTCCTCCTCTAGTAGGTGTAACGACCCATATTTTTATGGTATTATAAATAATTTATTTAATTATTTAAATAATGGTTTGGTAATTTAAAATGAACAAAATTAAATAATATTGAATATTTAATTATTATAAAAATAGAATAATATATTTATTTCCGAAATAATCGGAAATAACCGAATTAACAATATTGTGTGAATTGGAAAATTTAAAATATATAATTCAGTTTAGATTTGAATTATAATAACTAATTTATTATTTAAACAATGTTTGAATGTATAATTTATATTATAATTATAATCGAGCTCGAAATGGCTCGGCAGTTCGTAATTTGGCGATTCGAACTTTAAACGAATATACAGAATCCGTTATAAGTCAGATTACTATGAAACAAGAAACGTTCGGAGCTGGTGAGGTATATTTTTCTAATAGAAGAGAAAAATCGAGATTTCGTCGGGTAGATTTTGATTTATATCCAAATCAAATTTTTGAAAAGTCGCTATGGAATTCCTTTATAATTTATAATAATTTATTTATGTTATAAAAGAATTTTTATTTTACATATTGATATCGAATAACCTGGATTTGAAATACGGAGTTGTAAATCCAGATATGTATATTTTGAAGCCGAATAATATTTTGTTGTTAATATATATGATAATATTTATTTATAAATATTAAATTTAATTATTTTTAAATATATTTATATTTAAATGGATTTATTCAGAGGTTTAAAAATAGCCACTTTTGCAAACGAGCTCTGTTTTCGACGAAACAAATTTGGTTTGATCCAGAATATTAAATTATTGTTAGATTTCAATTCATAATTTTTGGAGTCAGTATGTGGCCATACGGAATATTAATTTGAAAAACAGTCAATAATTTGACATTAAAAATACCCTGTGTGAACAAACAAAGTCGGAATTCGAATAAACAAGTTTTATTGGGTCTGTAATGTCAAACTCTAGTTGTATGTCCATTTTCATGATTTTTGGATATCATGTGTGATCATAGGGATTTTTAGAAGACAAATAGAATTACGGTAATTATATAAATAAAATATGTAGCTTACCTTAGAAGCTAAACTACCCTATATGAATACCCCTTTCCATTTTCTTAACCTAATGCCTTCTTTCTCTTTGGTAAAAGCATTTTTCCGCCATCAGTCTTTTTACTCCAAAATTGTAAAAAAGACCGATCTTCAAATATCAAAATAAAATCCTAGAAAATCTCTAAAATCATAACACTTATATACTTTGGTTCACTGAGTGAATCTCTTTGATTCGGTACCACTTTTGAGACGTGCGATTCATCCTTGGGGAGCTCGATTTTGTGAACAGTAGCCTATGGCTTACTATTGCCTACTGTATGGTGATTCTGGGGGCAAGGCAAGACCAGCATGGTATTCGCAGCAACGAGGCGCAGACATGGACAAAGGATCGCGGAAATTGGCTATAAAAACTGTCGCAAGTTTCCGTAATTTTATAACATTAAAATTCACAAATTAAAGTATACTTAATTTTTAGAAAAGAATTAAGTGAAATGGGTTGCGCAGAGAAATATATATATATTGATATATATATATATATAAATTAAAAATTAAATAAATAAATATGCGAAAAAGTTCAAAACAGCGAATTGGGAGGGGGAATAACCGAACCGGCCCATTTTTGAGGTCGACCAGAGCCCCGCTGGGTCGACTAGGGGTAAATCCAGGGTATTTGGCTGTCAACCCGTGGGCCGATTTGCTCAAATGCAGATTTTGCATTTGATTGGTTCTCATGGTTCAGGGTTAATCTAATGGTCCTAAATAACTTCCTACACCTATAAATACATCCTAATGCTAACCCTAAACCTAATTAAAATAGAATAGTTACCGTCATACCATCGCCATGGAAATCAATGGAGCCGCCGCCAACAAAGAAGTCGCACTCTATATGGGTGACGCGAGTTGGTGATGTCTTGTACCAAATTGAAGAGAATTTGATGAAGATTTGGTTGGTGTTTTCGGTTTTAAGAATTTTGGAAGAATGAAGGTGCGGGATTTGAGAGAAAGCACGACTATGTAGGAATCAATGGCCTGAAGCGGGATGTTAAGGAGAACAGGGATGAAGGATTTGCGGAAGTGGGTATTGAATGGTGTTGGGCCCATTGTTAAAGGTTAAGCCCAATTTGATTAAAGGAAATTAAAATTTTATTTTGTTTTAAATAGTAAAAACTTGTAAATACGATAACTTTGACATATATTATTAGAATCAAGCGAAACAAGATCCGTTGGGATCGTATGGACGGCGGCTATGCAATGGAACTGACCGGGAGTGAATTGGAGCTCGTTACAATTTATACTGAAATAAATTGTCAGTCAAAATCAACCGACAGTTATCCTTATTTAACGATGACTGTCCAATGTGAGTAAATCTCACTAACTCTACCAGTTCATATTTTTATAACGTTTTTTAAAATTGATAAATGATGATTGATTGTTGTGTGATGATTGTTTGGTTGATTTGCTGATGTATTGGTTGAAATTATAGATAACGATATATATATATATATCGTTAATTAAATATTGATTCTATTTATAAGAATTTTTCATATTTAAATGAAATTGATGTTATTTATATTATTTAACATCTGTGGATGCAGGGAAACAGGTTGGAGAGAACTAACTGGATTCCTCAATATTATAATACTGTTGTTTTCATATATTGTGATATGTGATGTGATATATAATCTGTGACTGATTATGATGATACTGGTTATGTTATTTGGTATTTTAAATACCATATGAAATACTGGAATGTAAAAATGAAAATTTCAAAGTGAATATTGAAAATGAAATATTTATTTATAAAATAAATAGAAGTATAAAAGGATTATTTATATATAAAATAAATAGAAGTATAAAAGGAATATTTGTTTAGAAAGTAAATAGAATTATAAAAGGGATATATGATGAGATATAAAAGAATTATGAGAAGATTGTTTAAAGTGGATATTAAATAGAAATCTGTTTTAACAAATAGATTGAGTAGATTAATTTATAAATAATGTTTTACAAAATTAAATAAAATATTTATCATTTGATAAACAAAATTTATACGACTGAATTTATATAGAGAAGTAGGAATCGGTTTTAACATCGATATTTTAAATGGAATTTGAGCAGCATTTATAAAGGAGGTTATAAATGGGATTATAAGTGTTAGAAGAATAAAATGAGATTTTATATAAATAATTCTATAATTAGAAGTATAAACAGAAATTGGATTTGGGATATTGTTTTAAATACGAAATCAAACTATTTTGATTTTATAAAGAAATATTTTTCACATTCTATGTGAAAATTAGATTAAAGTAAATATTTTGCTAATAAAACATTTATAAAGGAAATAGGGTCTGAAATAGGAATTAAAATGGATTAAAGGAATTAGAAACTGACTGGAGATTTGTTAAGTTGAATGACTTTCTGGGTATCGATCTGATGTTGGTTTCGGCCTTCGGGGTTAATACGTATGGGGTTGTTCTCTTACTAGTATATAGTTAGAGACTGATATATGTGAGAAGATAGTGATGTGTGAATCAGAAATGGAAACGGTTTCCAAAGTTAATAACGTATATTTTCTAAAATTAGAAAATAAGGATTTGATGAATATACGGAAACGATAAATGGAGAAATAAATAAATGTTGATTGATGATTGATCGATAGAATTTCCATCTGGACATAATATCATCGTTTGCACACATGTTTGTCTTCGATAGTTAAATCACCGACTATCAAAGTTTTTGACCATTTTTCCGTCGTCAATACGGGGAGACCGGGATCATATTCATTATCTGAAAACCACTCTGTATGGGCGTTAGCGTTGCGATCAAATGTGATGAAGATAATTTAAGACGGAGTTAGGCAGGGGCTGTCCTGTTTACAGAATAGTGCCTTCGGTCTTTCTAGTCCCAGGGCGACCTATATGGAAGAATATCTGACAGAGTATATTTAATAGATCACGTAAGTTGATCTCTTCAAACGTATTTACTTTTGGTGGCAGAGGAATTTCTTTCTCTTAGTTGTATACCTGTGGTATTTTTGGAGAAATCAATTTGTGATTTG
Organism: Allium sativum; assembly: GCA_030737875.1. Taxonomy (NCBI): domain Eukaryota; kingdom Viridiplantae; phylum Streptophyta; class Magnoliopsida; order Asparagales; family Amaryllidaceae; genus Allium; species Allium sativum. The sequence goes on from JASFAX010001921.1 coordinate 25,391, forward strand.
GTAGGTATGATGATGCGGCATTCAAAGTAATTAAATGTGTGATCTATACGTTATGGCCTCTAGCCTCACAACCAGGAAATGGTGTAAAATCGGGTAGGTCGCATGGCTAAGTGGATAGCTGCCAATTAGGGTGTATTGTCACCTGATCTAGAGTTTCATTTACTTCTATAATCTATTTCGATGTTGTCCCTTTCGGGAAACGGTTGCTTATCCCAACCATTGGTGATAATACATTCAGTACACTCAAGCGAAATGAGTGACCGGTCATGTTTAGCCTAGGTTGCAAGATGTTCTTGTTGAACCCGGTGTATTCCTCTCTAGAGATACACTGTCGGAAGGTGGTCCCATACCTAGCCAGTTGGAATTCATTACCCAAAAAAGCGCCTGCGGTTTTTGATTATATATTATGTATGGGGAGTGTGAGATGAAAGCGTTCCGCTAGATGATTATTATAATGTGATTGATAGACACTAATATAATATAAAAAGAGTTTTGACATAAAAGGTCGTTGTTTCTTTCAAAATGATTTGAAAGTTAAATCAAATTGATTTGGATTCTCATAAGGGAAAAACCCGTTCTGTTATACAGCATGGTCTTATGAGATATCGTTTAATTGTTCAAACTGTTTGAAATTGTTTTACTCACACCAGTCTCATGACTGACCCAGAGTTTATTTTGTTTTGTTTTCCTTAAACTCTTGGGTGACCAATTTTGTATGGGTAGTCAATTAGTCGGGATTTACGGATACACTTGGAGAGCTGGAGCAGGAGGCTTCAACATTATTTAACTATTGTTATTTCTGCTTCACTGTAAATGATGTACTCTGATAATGTTATTGTATACATATACTGATTTTATTTCAAAGTTTTGTAACTATTACATATTGTTTGTTCCGCTGTGAGATTCGTGTTTACTCTGATGTTGTATGTTCTTCTTCTTCTTTTATTCTAAGTTTCTATCTTATCTATTCTCACCCCCTAATTTCTTTCATTAACTATCCGGTATTTTTCGATGCTTAATAGTTGACATTGGGTTATATGTCGATAACCAAGGTCGTGATTTCCCCGGGTCGTTACAGTAGGAGTGCTGTGTATATCACATACGTCACTATGATTAAGTTGTAACAATTTTATTGTACTTTATGGTTTATAAGGAAATGGTATTATAGTGATCTTAGTTAATGAACATATCCTACACTTATCTAACATATCATTTTGGTGCTTGGGAACTAGATTCAAAGGTATCATATCAGGCATGCGTTTATGATTAACATGTCCTAATCTATTGTGCCATAATGAAATGAATCAACCATATAAGCAAATTTCATACTTTTATTAATATCAATATTCAGTTTAAACATACCATCACACATGTACCCTTTTCCCACAAATACACCGCCTTTGGTCAACAAATACTTGTCTGACTCAAAAACTTGTTTAAATCCAAACTTATTAAGAAGACTTCCCGATACAAGGTTCTTCCTAATTTCAGGTACATAATATACATCCTTTAATGTCCGATCTTTTCTAGATGTGAAATTCACATCTACAGTCCCCTTCCCTTTAACCACTGCCTTCACTGAATTTCCCATATAAAGGTAATCTTCATCTTCAGTTGGTTCCAGTTTCTTGAATTGATTCTTGTCAATGCGGACATACTTAGTAGAGCCATAATTGATCCACCAAGAATTTTCTTGTTCAATCATATTCACTTCTGATACGACTGCGGCAAACTTTTCTTTTCCAGATTGCTGCTTCTTTTTCAAAAAGCGACAATCCCTTTTGAAATGTCCTAGTTTACCACAAAAGTAGCAACCACCATTTTTGACTTTCTTGTTCTGATTTTGGGAAATGTTGTTGTTCTGCCCTTTCCTCTTTTTATTAGAAGAATTACTTGAAGCATTATTTGCTTGCTTTTCTTCCACCATATGGACCTTTGATGTATCAACAACTTTTCATCTTGGGCATCTTTTTGCCTCAGTTGTTGTTCAACTTGCAAATATTGTGCAAGACTGTCTAGACTCATATCCTCCTTCTTGTGTTTCAGTAATTTCCTCTGATCTTTCCAAGAAGGGTGTAATTTGTCTATTATCGAGGGAACCTTAATTTCCTCATCCATATTTAACTTATGTTGACTTAATTGATTAAGTATGTGTATAATATCATTGAATTGCCCTACCGCTGAATGATCATCATTCATTTTGTAATTAAAAAATTTGGTGGCTAGAAATTTCTTACTTGTTGCGTCTTTCATCAGATACTTGGCCTCCAATGCATCCCAAACATCCTTCGCAGTTGGCTTGTTTTAGTACATATCAAAAAGTGTGTCCGTCATCGCATTACAGATATGGCCTTTGCAAATGTAATCATCCTATTCCCATTTGATCTGATCTCGTGAATGTGCAATAGTTTCATCTTCGGTCTCCACTGGTTTTGGCGTAGTCAAAACATAAACTACTTTCAAACCAACCAATATGAAATGCATCTTCTTCTGCCAGCGTAGGAAATTGACACCATCAAAGCGCTCCAGTTTTGCGAAATCAGCGGCGAACTCTTTGAGACTGTGAGGAGCCATTGTAGAAATATTGTTTTAGACTGTGGATTTCGAATTCATCGCTTGATCTTCTATTCTTTGAAAACACAAATCTTCGAGGCATGATGTGGTGATCGCTATCCTAGAACAGTATTTGCCCTCTTAATTCTGTGCATGAGTAATGGAAAATCTGTTTGAAGATACAACGGAGAAGATTTCGGATATCTTTTAATCAGCGTGTTTGCGCAGACACATCGATTCACTATCTTGGATTTGACCGCTGCAGTGACAAGATGATGGAGTTATAGCCTGCAGAACTATAACCCTTATAATTCACTCTAAATTTTGGCAGTGTTTCAAGAAGATGTGAATGGAAGAAAAGAGAATAGGGAAGGAGAAGAGAAATGAACTCGATATTATAAAAACTGAATTCGGGCAGCCTATATATAGGCAGTGAAGAGATACTACTATTTTCCAAAGGTTATGATTGTTTGAATTCAAACAGTCACACCTTTTTGTTTTACGACACTTCAGAAGCGTTGCAAATTTGAATGGTGAATGGATGCGTCCATTCGTTTGCAACAACTCTAGAGCGTTATGAATTCAAAACCCGTGCACGCAAAAACTCAACGGATCTGCGCAAGCCCAAAAGCATTTCGTGGCCCATCTGATCACAAGACCCTAAGAGGCACAAGGCCCATCTTTTGACATTTTAAATATTAATGTCCATGGATATGCTCTTGCCTCATGCCATTGTCTCTTCTCTTTCCATCTCCCCATTCCTTTTGATATAATATGTAATGTGTTTACATATGTAGTGTCAAACACACTTACATTTCATGATATGGGACAAATCAAATTTCCCCCCTTTGTGCTTTCCTTCTTCCTTTCTCTTTTATTTTAGATTTCCTCCAACAATCCTCCACCAAATTTCAAATAAATTCCTATTGTCGTTTATTTCAAGAAAATTTGTGCATAAGTATAGATGTCTTACATACTTGAATCCATATGTAGTGAAAACCCATCAAAGCATATCAGGATGGAGCTGTTGACCAAGCATTTAACCATCGATCCTATATGATCTACCGGATGTGATTATCACACACTCATTTTCATATTTTCCAGATAGTAGTTTGCCCGACTTGTGGATTGGCCATGGGTCTGTATCTTCTTTCATGAAATGCCCCTAGAGATCAAGCCAAAATCTAGCAGAAGGCGGCACCACCTTAGTTGCATTCGTATAGGTAGGTTTATCAGAAGTGCCTTATAACACACACCTCAACAGTATATGTGTTATAAACCTATTATGTTCTAAGCAGAACATCCTCTCTTCGTCATTATAAGTGCCAAGCACTTTTCTTTGGAATGTATGATAATACTTAGTTTTTCATACTAAATATTATAGTGCTTCTAACCGCAAACATATGAAGTACTTTTGCTCTTTGAACTCAAAATTACAAATTTCTTTATTATGTTGAGTTGAGTTTCCTTCATTCGCGATTGTATTATATAGGCTTTAAACCCACTCCCTATGATGTTTTTATCACTAAGTTCCTTGCAAGTCCTTTAGTAAATGGATCTGCCAAATTCTGGCTAAATCTCACTAAATCTATGGTAATAACCCCATCAGTGAGCATTTGCCTAACCAAACTGTGCCTTAGACCAATATGTCTAGACTTACCATTATAAACTTGGTTGCATGCCTGTGATAATGTAGATTGACAATCACAGTGCACAGATATTAGTGGCATAGATTTTGGCCACATAGGAATTTCTAATAATAAATTCCTTAACCATTCTGCTTCTTTGCTACCAGAATCCAGTGTTATAAACTCAGCATCCATAGTTGAATCAGCAATACATGTTTGTTTCTTTGAGGCCAGGATATTGCTCCCCCACCAAGAGTGAATATCCATCCACTAGTTGATTTATTATCTTCACTTCCAATGTTCCAACTAGCATCTTTGTATCATTCTGTTACACTCGGATCACCGTTGTAATGTAAACCATAATTTATGGTACCTTTTAGATACTTTAAAAATTCTATGTATTGCATTCCACTGGATATGACTAGGGTTACTAGTATATCTACTCATTTTTCCAATAGCATTGGCAATATCTGGTCGTGTGCATGTCAAAACATACATCAAATTTCCAATAACTCTAACATATTCTTATTGTTCTATAGGTCTTCCAGTATTAGTGTACAACTGCATGTTTGGATCAAACGGAGTAGTCATTAGTTTATAATCGAATAGTTTGGACCTTTTCATAATTTTCTCAATGTAATGAGACTGGGTAATTGATATCCCATCTTTAGTTTTCATGATTCTTATTCCAAGAATCTTTTTAGCTACTCCCATATCTTTCATGTCAAAACATGAAGATGGATATCATTTAGCTTCTTCAATACTTGAAGTATCTGTTCCAAATATAAGCATATCATCCACGTAAAGGCATATAATTACAACTTTACCTAAATGAAACTTGCTATAGACACATTTATCAGATTCAAAAATCCTAAAGCCATTAGAAATAATAGTTTTATCAAACTTTTGATGCCATTTCTTTGGTGTTTGATTAAGACCGTAAAGTGATTTGATATTTTGCATACTTTACGTTTTTGTCCAGGCATCACAAAACCATCTGGTTGAGATATATATATATATCTTCGTCAAGTTCACCATTTAAAAATGTTGTCTTGACGTCCATTTGATGAATTTCAAAATTATCGATAGATGCTAATGCAAATAATGTTCTAATAGTTGAAATTCTAGCTACTAGGGTGTACATATCAAAATAATCTATTCCTTCTTTCTGTGTGAATCACTTGGCAACTAATTTAGCTTTAAAATTTTTGATTGTTCCATCTGCCTTTAACTTTTTCTAAAATATTCATTTACATCCTATTAGTTTAGAAGCAGGAGTAAATCTTTTAGTTTCCATGTTTTATTTCCCATAATATAATCCATTTCATCATTTATGGCTTCTTGCCAAAATGAATCTTGAGATTTCATTGCCTCAGCATATGTTAGAGGGTCAGATTCTATATTTGTAGATATCTTTAATTGATGATCTACATTATTTCCAGATCCTTCAACCAAATATACGACGAAATCTGGTCCAAAGGATTTTTCTATCCTTCTTCATTTACATCTCCTAAAAGAATCACCATTTTCATCTATATTTCCATTAGTGTTTTCTACAGGTTCAATAATTGGTTCATTAACTTCCACCATTTAATTAATAGGTGTATTGACCTCCATCATTTCATATATCGGTTTATTCTGAATAGATGTAAATCTATTCTCATAAAACACTGCATCCCTTGTTTTAATACTTTATTTACATCAATAGAGCTATTTGGTACTATTACTAGAAGCCTATATCCTTTGCTATGTTAATCATATCCTAAGAATATGCACTCGATAGCCTTTTGTCCTAATTTCCTGATTTTTGGTTCAGGTAATCGAACAATTGCTTTACAACCCCAGACTCGATAATAATCAAGATTTGGTTTCCGTTTCTTCCAAAGTTCATAAGCAGTAACTTTACTTTTCTTATGAGGTATTCTATTTAGAATATAACATGCGGTAAGTAAGGCTTCTCCCCAGAAACTTGTATTAAGACTAGAATTACACAACATTGCATTTACCATTTCGGTAAGAGTTCTGTTTTTCCATTCAGCCACTCCATTTTGTTGTGGAGTGTAAGCAATAGATGTCTCATGTATAATTCCTACTGATTAACAATATTTAGGAAATTGATATTCACCACCCTTATCCGACCGAAGTGTTTTTGGTTTGACATCACATTGGTTTTCTACTTTAGTTTTATAAGTAATGAATGAATTTAACACTTCACTTTTAGCATGCATAAGATAGACATAACACTATTTAGGGTAATCATCTATAAATGTGACAAAATATCTTTTTCCTCCTCTAGTAGAAGTACTATATATATAGAATACATCATTATGAATAAGTTGTAACAATTTTGTTGTACTTTCTGGTTTACAAGGAAATGGTTTTCTAGTGATCTTAGTTAATGAACATATCCTACACTTATCTAACATATCATTTTGGTGTTTGGGAATTAGATTCAAAGATATCATATCAAGCGTGCATTTATGATTAACATGTCCTAATCTATTGTGCCATAATGAAAATGAATCAACAATATAAGCAGATTTAATACTTTTATTAATATCAATATTCAGTTTAAACTTACCATCACACATGACCCATTTCCCACAAATACACCGCCGCTGGTCAACACATATTTGTCTGACTCAATGACTTGTTTAAATCCAAACTTATTCAAAAGACTTCCCGACACTAGGTTCTTCCTAATTTTAGGTACATAATAGACATCGTTTAATGTCAGAACTTTTTCGGATGTGAATTCCATATCTATAATCCCCTTCCCTTTGACCAATGCCTTTGCTGAATTTCCTATATAAAGGTAATCTTCGTCTTTAGTTGTTTCTAGTTTTATGAATTGATTCTCGTCAATTCATACATGCTTAGTAGCGCCAGAATCGATCCACTAAGAAATTTCTTGTCCAATCATTTTCACTTCTGATACGACTATGGCAAACATTTCTTTTCCAGATTGCTGCTTCTTTTTCCAGAAGCGACAATCCCTTTTGAAGTGTCCCGGTTTACCACAAAAGTAGCAACCACCATTTTTGCCTTTCTTGTTCTGATTTTGGGATTTGTTGTTGTTCTGCTCTTTCCTCTTTTTATTAGAAGAACTATTTGAAGCATTATTTGCTTGCTTTTCTTCCACCATAAGGACCTTTGATGTATCAACAACTTTTTCATCTTGGGCATCTTTTTGCCTTAGTTGTTTCTCAACTAGCTAATATTGTGCGAGACTATTTAAACTCATATCCTCTTTCTTGTGTTTCAGTAATTTCCTCTGATCTTTCCAAAAAGGGGGTAATTTGTCTATTATCGAGGAAACCTTAATTTCCTTATCCATATTTAACTTTTGTTGACTAAATTTATTAAGTGTGTGTATGATATCATTGAATTTCTCTACCACTGAACGATCTTCAGTCATTTTATAATTAAAAAATTTGGTGGCCAGAAATTTATTACTTGTTGCATCTTCCATCAGATGCTTCGCCTCCAATGCATCCCAAATATCCTTCGCAGTTGGTTTGTTGTAGTGCATATCAAAAAGTGTGTCCGTCATCACATTACAAATATGGCCTTTGCAAATGTAATCATCTTGTTCCCAATTGATCCGATCTCGTGTATGGGCAATAATTTCATCCTCTGTCTCCACTGATTTTTGCATAGTCAAAACAAAAGAAACTTTCGTACTAGCCAATAAGAAATGCATCTTCTTCTGCCAGCGTAGGAAATTGACACCATCAAAGTGCTCTAGTTTTGCGAAATCAGTGGTGAAATCTTTGAGACAGTGAGGAGCCATTGTTGAAATACTGTTTTAGATTCTTGATTTCAAATCCGTCGCTGGACCTTCAATTCTTTGAAAACAAAAATCTTCAAGGCATGATGTGGCGATCGCTCTCCTAAAACAGTATTTGCCCTCTTAATTATGTGCACGAATAATAGCAAATTTGTTTGAAGATACAACGGAGCATATATCGAATATCTTTTAATCGACGTGTTTGCACATACACGGCGATTCACTATCTTGGATTTGATCGCTGCAGTGACAAGATGATGGAGATATAGCCTGCAGAACTATAACCCATATAATTCACTCTAAATTTGGGCAGAGTTTCAAGAAGATGTTATTGGCAAAAAAGAGCAGAGGGAAGGAGAAGAGAAATGAATTCAAGATTATAAAAACTGAATTCGGGCAGCTTATATATAGGGAGTGAAGGATACTACTATTTTCCAATGGTTATGACCGTTTGAATTCAAACAGTCACACCTTTCCGTTTTGCGACACTCCAGAAACGTTGGAAATTTGAATGGTGAATGGATGCGTCCATTCTTCTGCAACGGCTATGGAGCGTTAAGAATTCGAAACCCATACGCACAAAAATCAACGGATCTGCGCAAGCCCAATAGCATTTCGTGGTCCCTACGATCACATGACCCCAAGAGCCCCACGGCCCAAGGCCTATCTTTTGACATTTTAAATATTAATGTCCATGGATATGCTCTTGCCTCATGCCATTGTCTCTTCTCTTTCCAACTCCCATTTCCTTTTGATATAATATGTAATGTGTTTACATATATAGTGTCAAACACACTTACGTTTCCTGATATTGGACAAATCAAATTTCCCCCTTTGTGCTGTCCTTCTTCCTTTCTCTTTTATTTTAAATTTCCTCCAACAATCCTCCACTAAATTTTAAATAAAATCCTCTTGTCATTTATTTGCAGGAAAATTTGTGCATAAGTATAGATGTCTTATAGACCTGAATCTATACGTTGTGAAAACCCATCAAAGTATATCAGGATGGTGTTGTTGACAAAGCATTGAACCATCGATCCTATATGATCTACCGGATGTGATTATCACACACTCATTTTCACATTTTCCAGTTAGTAGTTCACCCGACCCATGGATTGGCCTTGGGTCTGTATCTTATTTTATGAAATGCCCTTAGAGATCAAGCCAAAATCTCGCAGAAGGCGGCATCACTTCGTTGCATTCATATAGGTAGGTTTATCAGAAGTGCCTTATAACACACACCACAATAGTATATCTGTTATATACCTATTAAGTTCTAAGCAGAACATCCTCTCTTCGTTATGATAAGTACCAGGCACTTTTATTTGGAATGTATGATAATACTTAGTTTTTCAGACTAAATATTATAGTGCATCCAACCGCAAACATATGAAGTACTTTTGCTCTTTGAACTCAAGATAACAAATTTCTTTATTATGTTAAGTCGAGTTTACTTCATTGGCGATTGTATTGTATAGGCTTTAAACCCATTCCCTGTAATGTTTTTATCACTAAGTTCCTTGTGAGTCCTTTAGTAAATGGATCTGCAAAATTCTGGCTAGATTTCATAAAATCTATGGTAATTACTCCTTCAGTGAGCATTTGCCTAACCAAACCGTGCCTTAGACCAATATGTCTAGATTTACCATTATAAACTTGGTTGTATGCCTGTGATAATGTAGATTGACTACCACAATGCACAGATATCGGTGGCATAGGTTTTGGCCACACAGGAATTTCTAATAATAGATTCCTCAATCATTCTTCTTCTTTGCTACCGGAAGTCAGTGCTATAAACTCAGCAGCCATGGTTGAATCAACAATACATGTTTATTTCTTTGGGGCCCAGGATATTGCTTCCCCACCAAGAGTGAATATCCATCCACTAGTTGATTTATTATCTTCACTTCCAGTGTTCCAACTAGCAATTGTGTATCCTTCTATTACACTCAAATAACCGTTGTAACGTAAACCATAATTTATGGTACCTTTTAGATACTTCAAAATTCTATGTATTGCATTCCAATGGATATGACTAGGGTTAGTAGTATATCTACTCATTTTTTCAATAGCATAGGCGATATCTGGTCGTGTGCATGTCATAGCATACATCAAACTTCCAATGCTCTAGCATATTCTAATTGTTCTATATCTCTTCCAGTATTAGTGTATAACTGCATATTTGGATCAAACGGAGTAGTCATAGGTTTACAATCGAATAGATTGAACCTTTTCAGTTTTTTCTCAATGTAATGAGATTGGGTAATTGATATCCAATCTTTAGTTTTCCTGATTCTTATTCCAAGAATCATTTCAGCTACTCCCATATCTTTCATGTCAATACATGGCGATAGATATCGTTTAGTTTCTTCAGTACTTGAAGTATCCGTTCCAAATATAAGCATATCATCCACGTAAAGGCATATAATTACACCTTTACCTGAATGAAACTTGCTGTAGACACATTTGTCAGATTCAAAAATCCTAAAGCCATTAGAAATAATAGTTTTATCAAACTTTTCATGCATTGCTTTGGTGCTTGTTTAAGACCGTAAAGTCGTTTGATAAGTTTACATACTTTACGTTCTTGTCCAGGCATCACAAAACCTTCTGGTTGAGACGTATATATCACTTCGTCAAGTTCACCATTTAAAAATGCTGCCTTGACATCCATTTGATGAATTTCAAAATTATTGATAGAAGCTAATGCAATTAAAGTTCTAATAGTTGAAATTCTAGCTACTGGGGCATACATATCAAAATAATTTATTCCTTCTTTCTATGTGAATCCTTTGGCAACTAATCTAGCTTTAAAATTTTCGATTGTTCCATCTACCTTTAACTTTTTCTTAAATATCCATTTACATCCTATTGGTTTAGAACCAGGAGGTAAATCTACTAGTTTCCATGTTTTATTTCCCATAATAGAATCCATTTCATCATTTATGGCTTCTTGCCAAAATGATGAATCTTGAGATTTCATTACCTCAGCATATGTTAAAAGGTCAGATTCTATATTTGTAGATATCATTAATTAATGATCTACATTATTTATAGATCCTTCAACCAAATATACGACAAAATCTGGTCCAAAGGATTTTTCTACCCTTCTTCGTTTACTTCTCCTAAGAGAATCACCGTTTTCATCGATATTTTCATCATTGTTTTCAACAGGTTCAATAATTGGTTCATTAACCTCCACCATTTCATTAATAGTTGTATTAACCTCCACCGTTTCATGAATTGGTTTATTCTGAATAGATGTAAATCTATTCTCATAAAACATTGCATCCCTTGACTCTATTACTGTATTTACATCAATAGAGCTATTAGGTTATATTACTAGAAACTTATATCCTTTGCTATATTCAGCATATCCTAAGAATATGCACTCGATAGCCTTTTGTCCTAATTTCCTGATTTTTGGTTCAGGTAATCGAACAATTGCTCTACAACCCCAGATTCGACAATAATCAAGATTTGTTTTCCGTTTCTTCCAAAGTTCATAAGGAGTAACTTTACTTTTCTTATGAGGTATTCTATTTAGAATATAACATGCAATAAGTAAAGCTTCTCCCCAGAAACTTGTGTTAAGACCAGAGTTACAAAACATTGCATTTACCATTTCGGTAATAGTTATGTTTTTTCTTTCAGCCACTCCATTTTGTTGTGGAGTGTAAGTAATAGATGTCTAATGTATAATTCCTACTGATTCACAATATTCAGGAAATTGATATTCACCACCCTTATCAGACCTAAGTGTTTTTATTTTGACATCACATTGGTTTTCTACTTCAGTTTTATAAGTAATGAATGGATTTAACACTTCACTTTTAGCATGCATAAGATAGACATAACAATATTTAGAGTAGTCATCTATAAATGTGACAAAATACCTTTTTCCTCCTCTAGTAGGAGTACTGTGTATATCACATACATCACTATGAATAAGTTGTAACAATTTTGTTGTACTTTCTGGTTAATAAGGAAATGGTTTTCTAGTGATCTTAGTTAATGAACATATCTAACACTTATCTAACATATCATTTTGGTGTTCGGGGATTAGATTCAAAGATATCATATCAAGCATGTGTTTATGATTAACATGTCCTAATCTATTATGCCATAACGAAAATGAATCAATAATATAAGTCGATTTCATACTTTTATTAATATCAATATTCAGTTTAAACATACCATCACATATGTGCCCTTTCCCACAAATACACAGCCTTTGGTCAACACATATTTGTCTGACTCAAAGACTTGTTTAAATCCAGACTTATTAAGAAGACTTCCCGATACCAAGTTCTTCCTAATTTCAGGTACATAATATACATCATTTAATGTCAGAACTTTTCCGGATGCGAATTCCAAATCTACAGTCCCCTTCCATTTGACCACTGCCTTTACTGAATTTCCCATATAAAGGTAATCTTCATCTTCAATTGGTTCTAGTTTCTTGAATTGATTCTTGCCAATACAGACATGCTTAGTAGCGCCAGAATCGATCCACCAAGAATTGTCTTATTCAATCATATTCATTTCTAATACGACTGCGGTAAACTTTTCTTTTCCGTATTTCTACTTCTTTTTCCAGAAGTGACAATCCCTTTTGAAATGTCCTGGTTTACCACAAAAGTAGCAACCACCATTTTTGCCTTTCTTGTTCTGATTTTGGGATTGTTCTGCCCTTTCCTCTTTTTATTGGAAGAATTGTTTGAAGCATTATTTGCTTGCTTTTCTTCCACCATATGGACCTTTGATGTATCAACAACTTTTTCAACTTGGGCATCTTTTTGCCTCAGTTGTTGTTCAACTTGTAAATATTGTGCAGGACTGCCTAGACTTATATCCTCCTTCTTGTGCTTCAGTAATTTCCTCTGATCTTTCCAAGAAGGGGGTAATTTGTCTATTATCGAGGAAACCTTAATTTCCTCATCCATATTTAACTTATGTTGAATGAATTGATTAAGTATGTGTATGATATCATTGAATTGCTCTACCACTGAATGATCATAAGTCATTTTGTAATTAAATAATTTGGTGGCTAGAAATTTCTTACTTGTTGCGTCTTCCATCAGATACTTCGCCTCCAATGCATCCCAAACACCCTTCGCAGTTGGCTTGTTGTAGTACATATCAAAAAGTGTGTACGTCATCGCATTACGAATATGGCCTTTGCCAATGTAATCATCATGTTCACATTTGATCTGATCTCGGGTCTGTGCAATAGTTTCATCTTCTGTCTCCACTGGTTTTGGCGTAGTCAAAACATAAATAACTTTCATACCAGCCAATAAGAAATGCATCTTCTTCAGCCAGTGTAGGAATTTGACACCATCAAAGCGCTCCAGTTTTGCAAAATCAGCGGCGAACTCTTTGAGACTGTAAGGAGCTATTGTAGAAATAATGTTTTAGATTGTTGATTTCGAATCCGTCGTTGGATCTTCTATTCTTTGAAAACACAAATCTCCGAGGCACGATGTGGTGATCGCTATCCTAAAACAGTATTTGCCCTCTTTATTATGTGCATGAGTAATGTAAAATCGGTTCGAAGATACAACGGAGCAGACATCGAATATCTTTTAATCGGTGTGTTTGCAAAGACACAGCGATTCACTATCTTGGATTTGACCGCTGCAGTGACAAGATGGTGGAGTTATATCCTGCAGAACAACAACCCGTATAATTCACTCTAAATTTTGGCAGAGTTTCAAGAAGATGTTAATGGCAGAAAAGAGCAGATGGAAGGAGAAAAGAAATGAATTCGAGATTATAAAAACTGAATTCGGGCAGCCTATGTATAAACGGTGAAGAGATACTACTATTTTCCTATGGTTATGACTATTTGAATTCAAACCGTCACACCTTTTTGTTTTGCGACACTTCAGAGGCGATGCAAATTTGAGTGGTGAATCGATGCGTCCATTCATTTGCAACGGCTTTGGAACGTTACGAATTCGAAACCCGCGCACGCAAAAACTCAACAGATCTGCGCAAGCCTAATAGCATTTCATAGCCCATCTGATCACAAGAGTCCTAAGGCCCAAGGCACATCTTTTGACATTTTAAATATTAATGTCCATGGATATGCTCTGGCCTCATGCCATAGTCTCTTCTCTTTCCAATTACCCTTTCCTTTTGATATAATATGTAATGTGTTTACATATATACTCTCAAACACACTTAAATTTCATGATATGGGATCAATCAAATTTCCCCCTTTGTGCTTTCCTTCTTCCTTTCTCTTTTATTTTAAATTTCCTTGAACAATCCTCCACCAAATTTTAAATAAATTCCTCTTGTCATTTATTTACAGGAAAATTTGTGCATAAGTATAGATGTCTTACATACTTGAATCTATACGCAGTGAAAACCCATGAAAGTATATCAGGATGGAGTGGTTGACCAAGCATTGAACCATCGATCCTATATGATCTACCGGATGTGATTATCACACACTCATTTTCATATTTTCCAGATAGTAGTTCGTTAGACCCGTGGATTGGCCGTGGGTCTGTATCTTCTTTCATGAAATGCCCTTAGAGATGAAGCCAAAATCTCGCAGAAGGCGGCACCACCTTCGTTGCATTCATATAGGTAGGTTTATCAGAAGTGCCTTATAACACACACCTCAACAGTATATCTGTTATAAACCTATTAAATTCTAAGCAGAACATCCTCTCTTCTTTGGAATGTATGATAATACTTAGTTTTTCAGACTAAATATTATAGTGCTTCCAACCGCAAACATATGAAGTATTTTTGCTCTTTGAACTCAAAATAAAAAAATTATTTATTATGTTGAGTTTTCTTTATTGGCGATTGTATTGTATAGGATTTAAACCCATTCCCTGTGATGTTTTTATCAATAAGTTCCTTGCAAGTCCTTTAGTAAATGGATCTGCCTAATACTAGCTATATCTCACAAAATCTATGGTAATTACCCCTTCAGTGAGCATTTGCCTAACCAAACTGTGCCTTAGACCAATATGTCTAGATTTACCATTATAAACTTGGTTGTATGCCTATGATGATGTAGATTGACTATCACAATGCACAGATATTGGTGGCATAGGTTTTGGCCACATAGGAATTTCTAATAATAGATTCCTTAACCATTATGCTTCTTTGCTACCAGAAGCCAGTGCTATAAACTCAATAGCCATGGTTGAATAAGCAATAATTGTTTGTTTCTTCGAGGCCCAGGATATTGCTCCCCCACCAAGAGTGAATATCCATCCACTAGTTGATTTATTATCTTCACTTCCAGTATTCGAATTAGCATCTGCATATCCTTCTAATACACTCGGATAACCGTTGTAATGTAAACCATAATTTATGGTACCATTTAGATACATTAAAATTCTATGTATTGCATTCCAATGGATATGACTAGGGTTACTAGTATATCTACTCATTTTTCCAACTAGGCGATATCTGGTCGTGTGCATGTTATAGCATACATCGAACTTCCAATACTCTAGCATATTCTAATTGTTTTATAGCTCTTCCAGTATTAGCGTGTAACTGCAAATTTGGATCAAACGGAGTAGCCATAGGTTTACAATCGAATAGATTGAACCTTTTCAGAATTTTCTCAATGTAATGAGATTGGGTAATTGATATCCCATCTTTAGTTTTCATGATTTTTATTCCAAGAATCATTTCAACTACTCCCATATCTTTCAGGTTAAAACATGAAGACAAATTTTGTTTAGTTTCTTCAATACTTGAAGTATCTGTTCCAAATATAAGCATATCATCCACGTAAAGGCATAAAATTGCACCTTTACTTGAATGAAACTTGCTATAGACACATTTGTTAGATTCAAGAATCCTAAAGCCATTAGAAATAATAGTTTTATCAAACTTTTCATGCAATTGTTTTGGTGCTTGTTTAAGACCGTAAAGTGATTTGATAAGTTTACATACTTTACATTCTTGTCCAGGCATCACAAAACCTTCTGGCTGAAACATATATATCTCTTCGTCAAGTTCACCATTTAAAAATGTTGACGTACATTTGTTGAATTTCAAAATTATAGATAGAAGCTAATGCAATTAAAGTTCTAATAGTTGAAATTCTAGCAGCTGGGGCATACATATCAAAATAATATATTCCTTCTTTCTGTGTGAATTCTTTGGCAACTAATCTAGCGCTAAAATTTTCGATTGTTCTATATGCCTTTAACTTTTTATTAAATATCCATTTACATCCTATTGAATTAGAACTAGGAGGTAAATCTACTAGTTTCCATGTTTTATTTCCCATAATAGAATCCATTTCATCGTTTATGGCTTCTTGCCAAAATGATGAATCTTGAGGTTTCATTGCCTCAGCATATATTAAAGGGTCAGATTCTATATTTGTAGATATCATTAATTGATGACCTACATTATTTCTAGATCCTTCAACCAAATATACAATGAAATCTGGTCCAAAGGATTTTTCTATCCTTCTTCGTTTACTTCTCCTAAGAGAATCACCATTTTTGTCGATATTCTCATCAGTGTTTTCTACAGGTTCAATAATTGGTTCATTAACCTCCACCATTTCATTAATAGGTGTGCTGACCTCTACCGTTTCATGAATCGGTTTATTCTTAATACATGTAAATTAATTCTCATAAAACACTGCATCCCTTGATTCCATTACTGTATTTACATCAATAGAGAAATTAGGTTCTATTACTAGAAATCTATATCCTTTGCTGTGTTGAGCATTTCCTAAGAATATGCACTCGATAGCCTTTTGTCCTAATTTCTTGACTTTTGGCTCAGGTAATCGAATAATCGCTCTACAACCCCAAACTCGATAATTATCAAGATTTGGTTTCCGTTTCTTCTAAAGTTCATAAGGAATAACTTTACTTTTCTTATGAGGTATTCTATTTAGAATATAAAATGCAGTAAGTATGGCTTCTCCGTTGAAACTAGTATTAAGACCAGAATTACACAACATTGCATTTACCATTTCGGTAAGCGTTATGCTTTTTCTTTCAGCCACTCCATTTTGTTGTGGAGTGTAAGTAATAGATGTCTAATGTATAATTCCTACTGATTCACAATATTTAGGAAATTGATATTCACCACCCCTATCAGACCTAAGTGTTTTTATTTTGACATCACATTGGTTTTCTACTTCAGTTTTATAAGTAATGAATGAATTTAACACTTCACTTTTAGCATGTACAAGATAGACATAACAATATTTAGAGTAATCATCTATAAATGTGACAAAATATCTTTTTCCTCCTCTAGTAGGAGTACTGTGTATATCACGTACATCACTATGAATAAGTTGTAACAATTTTGTTGTACTTTCTGGTTATAAGGAAATGGTTTTCTAGTGATCTTAGTTAATGAACATATCCTACACTTATCTAACATATCATTTTGGAGTTTGGGAATTTATGATTAACATGTCCAGATCTATTGTGCCATAATGAAAATGAATCAACAATATAAGCAGATTCCATACTTTTATTAATATCAATATTCAGTTTACACATACCATCACACATGTACCCTTTTCCCACAAATACACCGCCTTTGGTCAACACATATTTGTCTGACTCAAAGACTTGTTTAAATCCAAACTTATTGAGAAGACTTTTCGATACAAGTTTCTTCCTAATTTCAGGTACATAATATACATCATTTAATGTTAGAACTTTTCCGGATTTGAATTCCACATCTATAGTCCCCTTCCCTTTGACCACTGCCTTTACTGAATTTCCCATATAAAGGTAATCATCATCTTAAGTTGGTTCTAGTTTCTTGAATTGATTCTTGTCAATGCAGAGATGCTTAGTAGCGCCAGAATCGATCCACCAAGAGTTGTCTTGTTCAATCATATTCACTTCTGATACAATTGTGGCAAACTTTTCTTTTCCAAATTGCTGCTTCTTTTTCCAGAAGCGACAATCCATTTTGAAATGTCCTGGTTTACCACAAAAGTAGCAACCACCATTTTTGCCATTTTGTTCTGATTTTGGGAATTATCGTTGTTCTGCCCTTTCATCTTTTGATTAGAAGAAGTATTTGAAGCATTATTTGCTTGCTTTTCTTCCACCATATGGACCTTTAATGTATCAACAACTTTTTCATCTTGGGCACCTTTTTGCCTCAGTTGTTGTTCAACTTGCAAATATTGTGCAAGACTGTCTAGACTCATATCCTCCTTCTTGTGTGTTAGTAATTTCCACTGATCTTTCCAAGAAGGGGATAATTTGTCTATTGCCAAGGAAACCTTAATTTCCTCATCTATATTTAACTTATGTTGACTGAATTGATTAAGTATGAGTACGATATCATTGAATTGCTCTACCACTGAACGATCATCAGTCATTTTGTAATTAAAAAATTTGGTGGCTAGAAATTTATTACTTGTTGCGTCTTCCATCAGATACTTCGGCTCGAATGCATCCTAAACATCCTTCGCAGTTGGCGTGTTGTAGTACATATCAAAAAGTGTGTCCATCATCGCATTACAGATATAGCCTTTGGAAATGTAATCATCAAGTTCCCATTTGATCTGATCTCGTGTCTGTGCAATAGTTTCATCTTCTGTCTCCACTGGTTTTGGCGTAGTCAAAACATAAACAACTTTCATACCAGCCAATAAGAAATGCATCTTCTTCTGCCAGCGTAGGAAATTGACACCATGAAAGTGCTCCAGTTTTGCGAAATCAACGGCGAACTCTTTGAGACTGTGAGGAGCCATTGTATAAATACTGTTTTTGATTGTTGATTTTGAATCCGTCGCTGGATTTTCTATTCTTTGAAAACACAAATCTCTGAGGCACGATGTGGTGATCACTATCCTAAAATAGTATTTGCCTTCCAAATTCTGTGCATGAGTAATGGAAAATCTGTTCGAAGATACAACAGAGCAAATATCAAATATCTTTTAATCGGCGTGTTTGCACAGACACGGCGATTCATTATCTTGGATTTGATCGCTGTAATGACATGATGATGGAGTTATATCCTACAGAACTATAACCCGTATGTTCACTCTAAATTTTGGCAGAGTTTCAAGATGTTAATGGCGGAAAAGAGCAGAGGGAAGGAGAAGAGAAATGAATTCGAGATTATAAAAATTGAATTCGGGCAGCGGATATATAGGCAGTGAAGAGATACTACTGTTTTCCAATAGTTATGACTATTTGAATTCAAACAGTCACACCTTTTCATTTTGCGACACATCAGAGGCGTTGCAAATTTGAAGGGTGAATGGATGCGTCCCTTCGTTTGCAACGGCTCTAGAGCTTTACGAATTCAAAACCCGTGCACGCAAAAACACAACGGATCTGCGCAAGCACGATAACATTTCGTGGCCCTTCTGATCACAAGACCCCAAGAGGTCCGAGGCCCATCTTTTGACATTTTAAATATTAATGTCCATGGATATGCTCTTGCCTCATGCCATTGTCTCTTCACTTTCCATCTCCCCTTTCCTTTTGATATAATATGTAACGTGTTTACATATATAGTGTCAAACACACTTACATTTCATGATATGGGACCAATCAAATTTCCTCCCTTTATGCTTTCCTTCTTCCTTTCTCTTTTATTTTAAATTCCTCCAACACTTTGAATATTATGGAAGCTTTCACAGATGAATATATTATTATGCTCTAACTGAATGGTTATGTAATAGTAGCCATGTTGAGCCATTCGGTTTTCTATAGCCCAAGAAGGTTTCCTATAGTAAAGGGGCAATCCGTAGTTGAAAATTCCTAAGATTGTGACATGAGCCATATTGTTGGAAATTCAAGAGCAACTTTGATATTTATATAGAGAACGAAATGAATATATAGCTTTATTGTCAAATGAAGGAGAAAATTTGATTTATTTCCATGAGTTTCAAAAATGTGTTTATGATCATGAAATTGTGTCCTTAAAAACGATTTCGGGTCTACAATGAATTAAAATACGCAGTCTCAAAGATGATGCATTTAGACAGGGTTTTATATGTATTTCAGTATTCTCATGCATTTCAAGAGGTTTTTGTGCGTGTGCACCCTGGAAGTTTTTTTTTGGTATTGTGGGGGGTAGGGGGATTGGTTCCTAATCTCCTTAGAATTCCAGTTATATCCGAATAAAAATAAATTTACACAATCAAATCTTTGTTTTTCTTTTCCAAAATATCCTTCCTAAATTTCCATGTATGCAAACAATAATGTGGAGCCTGATTATTGATCCTTCAAGTGAGGTGTCAATATGTTATCCTTACCGTGTTTGTTAAATAGTCAAAGTTGTAATATTCCCCATGTGCCAACCTTTTAATCTGCTTTATGTATATTTTTTTTATTATGTAGATTTAGAAGTTTTTTCCCTTCCGAAATGTTATTCATCATTCAACCTTTTAAATAATCTGCTTTCTGTATTTCTTTTTTCCTCATAAATGTTTACCAATTATTCACACTAAACACTACATTGTGCATATGAAATTATAGGTAAAATCTAATTTTGAGTCTTCTGAATCCAGATTAATGGATCTTTTATTTTATATGTATTGTTTTCATTATTATTTATATAGAGGTGAATCTAACTTTATCTTTCCAGATCGACTATTACATTTCGTATGTAATTATTTTGGAAAGACTGAATATCTCTTGAAAAAGAATGATTTTTTATGTATACCCAACAGAATTATGGCTACAAAATATAATGGTATAGAATTTGAATTCTACAGCAATATTGATTTATTATTGGAAGTGAAATTGAAAAAGAAAAAATTGAAAACCTATGATGAAAACAATTTCTTTAAAATGAGGAACCTAAATTTCATATGCAAATGACCTGAAGTTCATATACAAATTCTTTCAAATAAGGAACCTGAAGTTCATAAGAAAACGAGAAACGAGAAATTTGTATGAAAATGAGAAACATGAAATAAAACCTCAAAGCATATAATTGCAATTAATTTTTGCTTATGGCAAAGAATCTAGAAAGAATTTGAAAAATCAATGAAAAGGAAAAGTTTCAATAAGAGGCAAAAGGATTATATTTCAATTTTATGGTACACATAATTTCTTGAAGAAATTTATTGTTAGAAGAAATCATTACACTTATAATAATACTAATTTTTTTAAAAAAAAATAGTAAAATGACTCTCATATTGAATAAAAGCATTTTCTAGAGAAATTGCTTCAATTTAAAATGTATAATAATATGTAAATTATAATAAAACCTGAAGATTTATTTTAGTAATTTTAGAACATATCATATTTCCAAAAGAAATATTTTATTGTTTCTTAGAAAATCTGTAACGACCCAGGGATTTTCGACTCCGAAAATCAACACAAAACTACAAAGTTGACTATTCAGACATCGGAAATACTTGATCATTAATAGAAAGAAGTTAGAAGGTGAGAATGGATAAGATAGAAAATTTGAATAAAAGAAGAAGATCACCACAGAACAGAATCAGTGTAATACGAATCTCACAACGGAACGAATAAAACATAATATATAACGTAACTTTGCAATAAAACAGTGTGTGTATATATATAGAATAATATTATCAGAGTACAACACTTAGACACAGCGGAAATAACAATAACTATATAATCCTGAAGCCTCCTTCTTCAAGCTCCTCCAAGTATATATGTAAAGACTTGAACTACTTGACTGCCCGTACAAATTTGGGCACCCAAGAGTTTAGGGGAAAACAAAACAAAATAAACTCTGGGTCAGTCATGGGACTGGTGTGAGTAAACTCAAATTATGTGGTTTAACTTTTCAAAATCCTTTTCAAAAGAAAAGGTAATCGTAAGACCTATCCACACATAAACACGGAAGATTTTTACCTTGCGATAACCCAAAAACACTTTTGGAAATCAATACTTCTCTGATATTATAATAATGTCTAATCACAAGTAATTAGCAATCTAGCAGAACGCTTGCATCTCACGTTCCACATATATAGTATACAAATCAAAATCGCTGGCTCTTATTGGAGGTTGGATTCCGACTATGACAAGGTATGGGATCACCTGCCGATAGTGTATCTCTAGAGGCGAATACACTGGGTTCAACAAGAACGCCTTGCAACCCGGCCCACACATGACCGACCACTCATTTCGCTTGAGTGTATCAAATGTATATCACCAACGGTTGGGAGCTACCCACCATTTCCCGAAGAGGGACAACATCGAACATAGATAAAAGAATGAAATGGATTTTCTCTAGATAGGTGATATACACCCTAATGGGATCGACCCACATAGCCATGCTGCCTGCCCGATTTCTGTCATTTCCCAGTTAATGAGGCTTGAGGTCATTACGTGTCTTTTGGAACACCTGACCACCATTCACTTTGAATGCCACATCGTCATACCCGTCAAATCACAAATTGATTTCCCTTAAAAATATCATGGGTATAAAGCTAAGAGAAATGAATTCCTCCTCCACCAAACATAAGTACATTTGAAGAGATCAACTTACGCGATCTGCTAGATATACTCTGTCAGACATACGTCCATTCACGTTTTCCTAGGACTGGACAAACCGAAGGCACTATTCTGTAAACAGGATAGCCCTTGCATAACTCCATCTTCAATTTATCATATTTGATCGCAGCGCTAACGGCCATACATAGTGGTTTTCAGATAATGAATCTGATCCCGGTCTCTCCGTACTAACGACGGAAAAAGGGTCAAAAACTTCGATATCAGTGATTTAACTATCAAAGAAAAATAGGTGTGCAAACAACATATTATTTCCAGATGGAAATTCTATCGATCAATCATCAATCAATACTTATCTCCTTTGATTTAATTTATCATACATTTATTCATTTCCCCATTTCTATATACTCGTAAAT
>JASFAX010001922.1:0-48201 GCA_030737875.1 Allium sativum
TCCAGGTAATTAAACCAATTTAAATCGTTCAAATCAACTTTAATCGTTCATAGAGACATCAGACACCGTATATACTTTATTCCCTCGGGTTTCGAGGTAGATCTACCAAAGCAGCTTTCGATTTTCACTAGAGATTATGTATACAACCTAACCGCCAGTTTACCATCAATCCGAGGTGCGAGGCTCATTGATGTCACGCTATACATAAAACAATGCTTCAGTAAGCCATGCTTTGATCATCACTAGCTCATTTCATAGCTCGAGTATGCCACATTGACAATTCACGAAATGTCACTGATTTCCATCAATACAAAACCTCTAAGTTTGTTTATCTTAGAGATGAGAGTAAAATATTGCCATAAATCCGATATATTAATGGAAATCAATGTTACGTGGTCAATTTCAACATCAGATACACAATCCATACAAGTCCGTTCTAGGTCCGAATGAAACCACAATCCAAAAATATTCAAATATATTCAGATCTCATGCCACTTGTAACCTCATATTGGGTGATTGTCCCAAATGAGACATCAACCAACAATCCGAATAATTCGAAGATGCTCAATCTTCACTTATCGATTTCCAAGCCTTCGGTTTCTTTATAACCTCATATTATTACTTGGAATGTTTTTCGAACACATATTCGGTCCCGGTCTGTAACACCCCATATTTTAACTATACTAAAGAGGATAAATTAAAGAATAATTAATTTAATATTCATAAATAAGGGAAACGGACTATGTCATTGCGTCTGTCTCGAAATTCTGGTCAAGATAGACACCTGGTTTGCATAAAACGGATAACGTATGAAGAAGTTATGGAAGGTAGAAGTTTGACGAAGAGAGTAGGAAAAATCGGCGCGCTTGACAAGTGCACTAAGGTATTTTTGCACTGGCGCACCTGTAAGGTGCACCCATGTTAATTTTCGGCATTCAGACCCCTTCAAGTGGATGTCGACCCATGGGCCGACCCCCCTAGTGTAACGACCCGTGTTTTTCGACCATTTGAATATGAATATTTAAATTAGTTTTAAATATTATATTGGAATATTAATGGAATTAAATATTGAATTCGTTATTTAAATGAAGTTCGAACGTTATATATTTATATAATTATAAATCGAGCTTGAAAATGGCGTGCAGTTCGTAAATTGGAGTTTTGAACTTCAACTGAGAATACATGATTCGATATAAGGCGGATTTCTGTGAAACAAGACACGTTGGAGCCGTACTGGCAATAGCTTTCATATGAAAGAGAAAAATCCAGATTTCGGGTTATAATTTGATAATTATGGCCAAATCAAATTTTGAAATAGTCGCTATGGAAAATCGTTATTTAATTATAGACCTTTAAAATAGCCGTTTTGCAAACGGACTCTATTTTCGATGAAACCAGTTTCATTAGAACCGTATCGATAAATTATTGTCAGAAATTAAAACGGCGTGGCAAACAGATGTCGTATGTGACCACAGCAACCATAAACGCCCGTTCAAATTCTATAGCGTGCATTCAAATAAATATAAGGAGTATTTGGGCATAACTTGAGCAGACGATCGAATTAGGCCGCGAAACCAGTTCCGTTGAGTTCGTATCGTCGATTAGAGTCAGGATATGTATATAGTTTGTTATTTTTAGAGATCGAGAAATTTGGCGTTAAGAAGGGTAGGGCGGTTCGGGGTAAAAATGGCCTACCGGGGCAACAGTCTCAGAATGCGACGAAATTAGTGCCCTTGGGTTCGTACTGAAAAGTTATTGTCGATGTTCGCAGTTTCAAGTGGATCTGATTTATCTGGTGACCGTGAAAAAATTAAACGTGTGTTCATTTCTGGTTTCATAAAGGAAATTTTTTCATACGACCTCGGATTTCGACGAAACTTGTCCCATTAGGACCAGAATACCTTTTTACACTGAGATTAGCTTTTTAATCAGAAAACGGGAGTCGATTGCGGTCAATTTTACGTGTTACTTTATCATGACGTTTCAATATAATAAAATATTAATTATAGTATACCATACAGCTATATGCACCTACCCTTATATTTAAATCAACTAAAAACTCTCGTGAGTACTGTATCTTTCGTGAGCCCCAAACATTTGCTTTCCTTGCCGTGCAAACCACTTCTAACCGTGGAGACCAAGTTACCTCAATAAAAATATTATATTCCAACACCGTGACTCCCACGTATCTCTCACTATAAGTACCATCGCATAACCTATCAACATGTTCTCGCAGTCAACATTAGTCTTCCGCCTCCACCCCCAATTTAACGACCAATATTCTTTCGTTCTTCCTCCAAATTTCTCATTTAATCCACTGATAGAAACCGTAACCTCATAACCACAAAAATGTCGTGCTTTGTGAGCACCACATTCTGAACGGAGGTGATTAGAAATAAGTTATCGGAGTGGCGGGATCTGTAGCTTGAAGTCGCCGTGTTTGAGGAGTTGTGGCAGGTGGGTAGGAGCACCGAATGGAACAGGTTTTGGTGCGGAAGGTGTGGACACGGACACGAACAGGCCGGAGGAGTTAGATGGTGGTTCGAAGGTCAGGCGTTGGCAGCTTCCGATTGGGTCACGGTCAAGCTCAGAAGGCGCGGTGGGGATGATTTCCGTGTGAGCGTGGGTTTGAGGTACTGGAAGCAGACTAGCGGTGCGTGGTATAGTTGAGGAACGAGAGCAGAAACAAGGATCGGCTGACCCTATGTAAGCTAACCCGGTTTAATTAAGTCCTAATTAGTAATTAGGGATGTTATTGAGTTATCTCGCTGTTAAATTTCCAGATGGAAGGAGAATTAAAGAAAAACAAAGATGCTGCCTGGGACGAACAACAGTAATACGAAGAGGAGGAAACCTGACCGGCCAGAATTTCTATTTAGGATGTAATAAATTAACCTAACATTAATTAAGTTTTAAAGTTATTGTGTTAAACTCTATGATTAGGAATTGGTCTTATAATCTGATTAGTAATCAAAATGCATAGCGATCTGCTGTGTCTAACAAGGGCCGGTCTTAACGTCTTCATACATGAAGTCTATATGACAAGATGTAATTAAGTTTTAATAATAAGTGATTGAATTTATTTATAACCTAAGGTTATTAGTTAAACCATATTAACTTAGAACACTAATTTGATTGTTTGTCCAGACAGGAAAACGTGATAAATGTTGGTTTACAGATTGGAACAGTGTGAAATTCGACAAAGGGAAGGATCAGCTTGTTAATTTGGTTAACCGGAGGAAAGCTGCGGAGGAGTTTTAATCAAAGTAATGAGCTATTAAGTTAAGTTAAATACTATACTTAGCTAATATAAACATATATTATAAGGTGATGGGTTTTCAAACAGGAATCTTGTAAATGACGGCACCAGGAAGGACACAAGAAAGGGGATAAAAGTGATGGGGCCGTAATGTATTAAGCCGCATTTTCTAACCAAGGAAATTAGTAAAAGTAATTAGTTTATATTAAATAACTATCAATTAAGGAATGATTAATTTATTTTAAACATGAATTAAAACGTGGATAACTCTTTCATATGTTACCAGAATCCGACCGAATAAAAGGCATTGAGACCCTATTCTTGAACACTACAATTTGGAACCAACTTGGATAAAGTGGAGATTGCTGGAGATTTTTGTTAAATTAAACATTAGTTTAATTTAATTGGAACTGAAATCGAACAGCTTCAGCAACAACGGAACAAGGTCAGTTAAACTCACTCAGTTACCCTTTTTATAATTTATATAAATTGGGTGTTTTTATTTTGTGTACTCTGCTTGTCAATGGTTGACTGCTTTGCTAGTTATCTATTTAACTGTGGATTTAAACGATGAAATTAAACTGTGTTTAATTTCAGTAAAATACCAAATCGTTATTTTTAACGATTGGTTCCAATAAAGGTGACTCACCTTGGTTGGTCAAGTTTATTTATAAACGTGTTTAAAATAGTTGCATTGTTTGAATTGTTTGTGGTTAATGTTAAATGGTTGTTATTTTAGTTTATCAGTTAAACAAAACTGAACAGTCTGATTTGAGAAAACCATTTGAATACAGGGAAGAACAGGTTGGAGGGATCCAACCGGATTCCTCAAAAATATTGTTTGTTTCATATTATCACATATGAATTGTCCTGTTTGGGGTAATTGATTTGATTGTTGATTTTTGACTGAACATTCAACCTGTGTTGTGTTTAAACCAATGGGTAATATTGGTTGGGTATTTGGCAGCGTATGGCCTATGAAATCAATCGTGTTATAAATATTGATTCACCGTCAGGTGAATCGATAAAGAGGAAGTTATAAAATTTACTTTATAACTGGAGTTGGATTTTGAATATATTATTTTGAATAAAAGTTATAATAGGGAATTAAATAAATATTTTATTTATTTAATACTTTGATTGTTATTAAATTATTTTATAAAGTAAATGTTGACATTAATCAGATTTACGAGTATGAGAACAAGTAATGAATCGAAGGATTAAACTTTGATAATTGTTGTAAAGAAAACAATTAATGGGATTATTTAAATTAATTATATTTTTAATTAATTTAAAGTGAGGATTAATTGGAATCGATTAACGAGATAATCAAGTTTTTGAGTTAATTAAATCGACCGTTTGAATTGGAATTTGATTATCAAAATTGATGTGTTTTGATTTAGTTTAATAAATATTGTTTAAATTTAAATAGGGTTTTAAAAAGGGATTTACCATTTAATTTTGTCATTAAAGAAATTAACTACTCATGTAGTTAATGATTGAAATAAATTATTATTTTAATTAATAACAATTTAGACAATTACTTTTCAAAAGTAATTGAAGTGAAATGAAATCAAAGGAGATTGGAAATAAGCGAATCTGGGTAAAGAAATGGGTTATAGAGTTGTATAACCAAATCCAATGGTTAAATGGAATTTGTTTGAGACTAGAATGAAATATTGATTTTGATTACAACTTATGTTTATCGGAGGATAAGAACATTGTTAATCAAGGTCTGAGAGGTAATTAAAATACCCCAACTTGAACAACATTGGGATTATCTGAAGATAATATTAGTTGGTAATCGTAAGAGACGTTAGTAAATATGTTTTGAAAATCTAAACAGCGATTTTAGCGCTATTGTTATAAAATATATGTTTTATGAATCTAATAGTGATTTTAGCGGTGTTGCTATGGTAAATGTCTTGTAAATCTAACAGCGATTATAGCGCTGTCGGTTTGTAAATCTAAATAGTAATTATAACGCTATGGTTATAACATACATGCTATAAAATCTAAACAGCGTTATACATATGTGCTATAAATTTCCTTATTTAAAACTAATGGATTCCCCGATTTAAATAATAAAGGATGAGTTGCCATTTCGTACGACTGCTAGCGTAATTCGCAGGGCTGTAGATAGCCTACGGCGGTCGGATGTTTCCTGAGGGAATCAGGCGTAACCATTGTGATCACTGTGATCTAGAGTCAAGCGAATGGATTTAAGTCGAGTATTAGTTAATCAATTAGAGTTAATCGACTAGAGTTAAATCGAATTAGAAGTATTCAAATATCGTATTTTTGAATATTTGAAGGAGTTAGAAGTTTTAATTTAACAAAAGTAAATCAAGTGTTAAAAGGCCAAGTGATGCTGAATACTGAACCAGTGAACTCATTTGAGTGTCATGTTTGAAACACTGTTTATTTTGATAGTTAAATCACCGACTATCAAATCATGTTCAATACGATTGTTGGTATGGAAAGACCGGGATCGAATTTATATTCGAAAACCATTCCGACCAACAAATACGTGAAGTTATCAGAAGATGATCGAGATGGTGCTGTGAAGACCGTGGATTTTCACAAACGGAAGAACTACTAATATTCTCTGCCTGGCAAGCAGAGATAAGCTGTGATTCTGTCGTAGTTGGAATCTACGGGTTGCAAGGACTTCTCGCTACTGATCCATGGGGTGATTCCTATATTGGATGCAGTAGGAGAGTACATTCGGTTCATCCTGTTCCTGGATGACCTGTATGGACGGATGTCTGACAGAGTATTTCCAAAGGATCACGTACGTTGATTTCTTCAAACGTGCTATGGTTGTTGGCTGAGAATTGCCGCTCTCTTAGCTTCCAGCTAGAGTATTTTTGTGGATATCAATTAGTGATATCTGATGGATTTGACGATGTGGCATTCAAAGTGAATGACGACCAGATGTTCAAGAGTTAATCCTGGCCTCAAGCCTCATCAACTGGGAAATGACAAAAATCGGGCAGGCAGCATGGCTATGTGGTCACTTCCATTAGGGTGTATAATCACCTATCTAGAGGAAATCCTATTTGCTTCTTTAATCTATGTTTCGATGCTGTCCCTTATCGGGAGACGGTTGCTGATCCCAACCGTCGGTGATATACATTCGATACTCTCAAGCGAAATGAGGGGTCGGTCATGTGAGGGCCGGGTTGCAAGAAGTTCTTGTTGAACCCAGTGTATTCGTCTCTAGAGATACACTATCGGCAGGTGGACCCATACCTTGTCAAGTTGGAATCCAATCTCCAATAAGCGCCCGCAGGTTTGATTGTATACTATATATGTGGAGCGTGAGATGCAAGCGTTCCACTAAATTGATATTTACTTGTATTTAGACATTATTATAATATCAGAACAAGATATTGATTTCAAATTTGTTTTGGGTTATCGTAAGGTAAAAACCATCCGTGTTTATGTGTGGATTTGGTCTTACGATTATCCTTTTGTTTTGAAAAGATTTTAGAACTTTGAAATCATGATTGGATGATTCACCCTTATTACTGTGCGAGTTTATCTCACTCTGGTTCACCAGACTGACCCGGTGTTTTGTAAATGCTCGGGTTAGCCCGGAGTGTACAGGTTCAGGTTATCGACTGCTGTGAAGAGATGAGCTGGAAGAGTCCAGACGTATGATATTACTATTCCGCTGTGTGTTATACGAGGACAGATGAGTATCACCGTCCTGATGTGTACTCTAATATTGTAAGTATTTCAAAAGCTTTCAATAAAGGTTATTTCTGTATTATATTTTGTTCCGCTGCGATGTGAGACTCGGTGTGTGGTGTTGCTTTCCTCTTCTTCTTCTATTCAATATTTCTACCTTATCTATTCTCACCCTCTAACTTCTTTCTATTAATGATCTGGAATGTTCGATGTCTGAATATTCAACATGGTAGTTTGATGTTGATTTTCGGAGTCGAAAATCCCAGTTCGTTACAGTGGTATCAGAGCTGAAGGTTAAGTGATTACCTTGGCTCTGTGGCGTGACTCAATAGAGATGGGGTTAGCAATACCCTAGATTGAGTATGAGTATATATATGAGTGAACGTAATTGTAGATTTTATAAAAATTTGTTTTATATTGTGGAGATTTATTTGTTTGAGTTGTTTATGGATTCTGGTCGATCAGTTTGATCCACTGTATCGATAGGGGTTTATAAACACTCGAATACGATGGGTCGTCATGATATGTTTTAAAAGAGGGTAAATGAAATAATTTACCCAAATTATATTTTGATATAAAGGAAATATATGTATTGGAAATATTATGGTATATTGGATGTGTTGGTTGATTATAATTGAAATGGTTATATAAATAACCAATTAGAATTCGTATAATAAAAGAAGATTTATTAAATCTGAAATTAAAATCAGAATTGGAATTAAAATTCCCAAAAGTGGAAAAGGTGTTGTAAATAAACTTGGATTGAATATAAGAGATTTTAAAATCCTGGGAGATTTTAATTTTGTTACAAACATTGAGATGGATATTTTGAAATAATTTCAAAAGGGAGTGGTTAGATATGATTTTGAAAAGTGATATAGTATTGAATTCACTTTGATAGCTGGGGAATAACTCTGAGGATGCTGGCCACATCATCAGTGTTCATTTCCGAGTTCTAAGTGACGGATTACTACCAAAGGCTTTGTTCTGAATTGTTTTGAGAAAAAACAAGTTGTTTTGAATCCTGGAAAGAAATATTTGATTTTTGAAAAGAGCTGAACTGTTTAAAAACTCCCAGGGAAATTGTTTGAACAAAAACAAAAGTAAGATAGAAACTTGGGAAAGCAAATATGAATTGAATTGGAACCAATTAACTGGAAATTGAATCGAGATATATTATATCGAGCAGAACCAGATTTTGAATGGCGAGACAGGAATCTGAAATGGTGTTGGACTGGTAAGTTAAGAGTTGAAATTGGTGATGAATGGAAATTGAGTTAAGAATGAGATCTGGCTTGGATGTGTGAAGGATTTGGTTTTGAGGATAAAATTGGAATTTTGTTCAGGAATGCAATTATATATGCTGACATGGTAGCAGATGGAAAGGATATAGTGATATGCCCGACAAAAAGGTACACGTTTATTTTTATATGGGTTTGGTGATTTATGAGCCTGTTTGGCAAACCGCTTGGCTGTTTTCTTTTCTTTTGGATTGGAGAAGGCCTAGAAAGGCGAGTTGTGGTTGTACCGACTGAGCCGTACAGAGGAGGTGCTGGCGAAATTTTTCGGAAATTTAAGGTGTTAGAAAATTTTTGATATTTTGAAAATATTTATTTATGGTATTGAATTGATTTTTTTTTGATTGAAACTAAATTAGATTTGAAATTAATGAGTTTATAACGTTCTTTCTTACCTTAGCAATTTCGAGGACGAAATTATTTTAAGGGGGGAAGAATGAAACGACCCGTGTTTTTCGACCATTTGAATATGAATATTTAAATTAGTTTTAAACATTATATTGGAATATTAATGGAATTAAATATTGAATTCGTTATTTAAACGAAGTTCGAATGTTATATATTTATATAATTATAAATCGAGCTTGAAAATGGCGTGCAGTTCGTAAATTGGAGTTTTGAACTTCAACTGAGAATACAGGATTCGATATAAGGCGGATTTCTGTGAAACAAGACACGTTGGAGCCGTATTGGAAATAGCTTTCATATGAAAGAGAAAAATCCAGATTTCGTGTTATAATTTAATAGTTATGGCCAAATCAAATTTTGAAATAGTCGCTATGGAAAATCGTTATTTAATTATAGACCTTTAAAATAGCCGTTTTGCAAACGGACTCTGTTTTCGATGAAACCAGATTCATTAGAACCGTATCGATAAATTATTGTCAGAAAGTCAAACGGCGTGGCAAACAGATGTCGTATGTGACCACAGCAACCATAAACGCCCGTTCAAATTCTATAGCGTGCATTCAAATAAATATAAGGAGTATTTGGGCATAACTTGAGCAGACGATCGAATTAGGCCGCAAAACCAGTTCCGTTGAGTTCGTATCGTCGATTAGAGTCAGGATATGTATATAGTTTGTTATTTTTAAAGATCGAGAAATTTGGCGTTAAAAAGGGTAGGGCGGTTCGGGGTAAAAATGGCCTACCGGGGCAACGGTCTCAGAATGCGACGAAATTAGTGCCCTTGGGTTCGTACTGAAAAGTTATTGTCGATGTTCGCAGTTTCAAGTGGATCTGATTTATCTGGTGACCGTGAAAAAATTAAACGTGTGTTTATTTCTGGTTTCATAAAGGAAATTTTTTCATACGACCTCGGATTTCGACGAAACTTGTCCCATTAGGACCGGAATACCTTTTTACACTGAGATTAGCTTTTTAATCAGAAAACGGGAGTCGATTGCGGTCAATTTTACGAGTTACTTTATCATGACGTTTCAATATAATAAAATATTAATTATAGTATACCATACAGCTATATGCACCTACCCTTATATTTAAATCAACTAAAAACTCTCGTGAGTACTGTATCTTTCGTGAGCCCCAAACATTTGCTTTCCTTGCCGTGCAAAGCACTTCTAACCGTGGAGACCAAGTTGCCTCAATAAAAATATTATATTCCAACACCGTGACTCCCACGTATCTCTCACTATAAGTACCATCGCATACCCTATCAACATGTTCTCGCAGTCAACATTAGTCTTCCGCCTCCACCCCCAATTTAACGACCAGTATTCTTTCGTTCTTCCTCCAAATTTCTCATTTAATCCACTGATAGAAACCGTAACCTCGTAACCACAAAAATGTCGTGCTTTGTGAGCACCACATTCTGAACAGAGGTGATTAGAAATAAGTTATCGGAGTGGCGGGATCTGTAGCTTGAAGTCGCCGTGTTTGAGGAGTTGTGGCAGGTGGGTAGGAGCACCGAATGGAACGGGTTTTGGTGCGGAAGGTGTGGACACGGAGACGAACAGGCCGGAGGAGTTAGATGGTGGTTCGAAGGTCAGGCGTTGGCAGCTTCCGATTGGGTCACGGTCAAGCTCAGAAGGCGCGGTGGGGATGATTTCCGTGTGAGCGTGGGTTTGAGGTACTGGAAGCAGACTGGCGGTGCGTGGTATAGCAGAGGAACGAGAGCAGAAACAAGGATCGGCTGACCCTATGTAAGCTAACCCGGTTTAATTAAGTCCTAATTAGTAATTAGGGATGTTATTGAGTTATCTCGCTGTTAAATTTCCAGATGGAAGGAGAATTAAAGAAAAACAAAGATGCTGCCTGGGACGAACAACAGTAATACGAAGAGGAGGAAACCTAACCGGCCAAAATTTCTATTTAGGATGTAATAAATTAACCTAACATTAATTAAGTTTTAAAGTTATTGTGTTAAACTCTATGATTAGGAATTGGTCTTATAATCTGATTAGTAATCAAAATGCATAGCGATCTGCTGTGTCTAACAAGGGCCGGTCTTAACGTCTTCATACATGAAGTCTATATGACAAGATGTAATTAAGTTTTAATAATAAGTGATTGAATTTATTTATAACCTAAGGTTATTAGTTAAACCATATTAACTTAGAACACTAATTTGATTGTTTGTCCAGACAGGAAAATGTGATAAATGTTGGTTTACAGATTGGAACAGTGTGAAATTCGACAAAGGGAAGGTTCAGCTTGTTAATTTGGTTAACCGGAGGAAAGCTGCGGAGGAGTTTTAATCAAAGTAATGAGCTATTAAGTTAAGTTAAATACTATACTTAGCTAATATAAACATATATTATAAGGTGATGGGTTTTCAAACAGGAATCTTGTAAATGACGGCACCAGGAAGGACACGAGAAAGGGGATAAAAGTGATGGGGCCGTAATGTATTAAGCCGCATTTTCTAACCAAGGAAATTAGTAAAAGTAATTAGTTTATATTAAATAACTATCAATTAAGGAATGATTAATTTATTTTAAACATGAATTAAAACGTGGATAACTCTTTCATATGTTACCAGAATCCGACCGAATAAAAGGCATTGAGACCCTATTCTTGAACACTACAATTTGGAACCAACTTGGGCAGAGTGGAGATTGCTGGAGATTTTTGTTAAATTAAACATTAGTTTAATTTAATTGGAACTGAAATCGAACAGCTTCAACAACAACGGAACAAGGTGAGTTAAACTCACTCAGTTACCCTTTTTATAATTTATATAAATTGGGTGTTTTTATTTTGTGTACTCTGCTTGTCAATGGTTGACTGCTTTGCTAGTTATCTATTTAACTATGGATTTAAACGATGAAATTAAACTGTGTTTAATTTCAGTAAAATACCAAATCGTTATTTTTAACGATTGGTTCCAATAAAGGTGACTCACCTTGGTTGGTCACGTTTATTTATAAACGTGTTTAAAATAGTTGCATTGTTTGAATTGTTTGTGGTTAATGTTAAATGGTTGTTATTTTAGTTTATCAGTTAAACAAAACTGAACAGTCTGATTTGAGAAAACCATTTGAATACAGGGAAGAACAGGTTGGAGGGATCCAACCGGATTCCTCAAAAATATTGTTTGTTTCATATTATCACATATGAATTGTCCTGTTTGGGTAATTGATTTGATTGTTGATTTTTGACTGAACATTCAACCTGTGTTGTGTTTAAACCAATGGGTAATATTGGTTGGGTATTTGGCAGCGTATGGCCTATGAAATCAATCGTGTTATAAATATTGATTCACCGTCAGGTGAATCGATAAAGAGGAAGTTATAAAATTTACTTTATAACTGGAGTTGGATTTTGAATATATTATTTTGAATAAAAGTTATAATAGGGAATTAAATAAATATTTTATTTATTTAAGACTTTGATTGTTATTAAATTATTTTATAAAGTAAATGCTGACATTAATCAGATTTACGAGTATGAGAACGAGTAATGAATCGAAGGATTAAACTTTGATAATTGTTGTAAAGAAAACAATTAATGGGATTATTTAAATTAATTATATTTTTAATTAATTTAAAGTGAGGATTAATTGGAATCGATTAACGAGATAATCAAGTTTTTGAGTTAATTAAATCGACCGTTTGAATTGGAATTTGATTATCAAAATTGATGTGTTTTGATTTAGTTTAATAAATATTGTTTAAATTTAAATAGGGTTTTAAAAAGGGATTTACCATTTAATTTTGTCATTAAAGAAATTAACTACTCATGTAGTTAATGATTGAAATAAATTATTATTTTAATTAATAACAATTTAGACAATTACTTTTCAAAAGTAATTGAAGTGAAATGAAATCAAAGGAGATTGGAAATAAGCGAATCTGGGTAAAGAACTGGGTTATAGAGTTGTATAACCAAATCCAATGGTTAAAAGGAATTTGTTTGAGACTAGAATGAAATATTGATTTTGATTACAACTTATGTTTATCGGAGGATAAGAACATTGTTGATCAAGGTCTGAGAGGTAATTAAAATACCCCAACTTGAACAACATCGGGATTATCTGAAGATAACATTAGTTGGTAATCGTAAGAGACGTTAGTAAATATGTTTTGAAAATCTAAACAGCGATTTTAGCGCTATTGTTATAAAATATATGTTTTATGAATCTAATAGTGATTTTAGCGGTGTTGCTATGGTAAATGTCTTGTAAATCTAACAGCGATTATAGCGCTGTCGGTTTGTAAATCTAAATAGTAATTATAACGCTATGGTTATAACATACATGCTATAAAATCTAAACAGTGTTATACATATGTGCTATAAATTTCCTTATTTAAAACTAATGGATTCCCCGATTTAAATAATAAAGGATGAGTTGCCATTTCGTACGACTGCTAGCGTAATTCGCAGGGCTGCAGATAGCCTACGGCGGTCGGATGTTTCCTGAGGGAATCAGGCGTAACCATTGTGATCACTGTGATCTAGAGTCAAGCGAATGGATTTAAGTCGAGTATTAGTTAATCAATTAGAGTTAATCGACTAGAGTTAAATCGAATTAGAAGTATTCAAATATCGTATTTTTGAATATTTGAAGGAGTTAGAAGTTTTAATTTAACAAAAGTAAATCAAGTGTTAAAAGGCCAAGTGATGCTGAATACTGAACCAGTGAACTCATTTGAGTGTCATGTTTGAAACACTGTTTATTTTGATAGTTAAATCACCGACTATCAAATCATGTTCAATACGATTGTTGGTATGGAAAGACCGGGATCGAATTTATATTCGAAAACCATTCCGACCAACAAATACGTGAAGTTATCAGAAGATGATCGAGATGGTGCTGTGAAGACCGTGGATTTTCACAAACGGAAGAACTACTAATATTCTCTGCCTGGCAAGCAGAGATAAGCTGTGATTCTGTCGTAGTTGGAATCTACGGGTTGCAAGGACTTCTCGCTACTGATCCATGGGGTGATTCCTATATTGGATGCAGTAGGAGAGTACCTTCGGTTCATCCTGTTCCTGGATGACCTGTATGGACGGATGTCTGACAGAGTATTTCCAAAGGATCACGTACGTTGATTTCTTCAAACGTGCTATGGTTGTTGGCTGAGAATTGCCGCTCTCTTAGCTTCTAGCTAGAGTATTTTTGTGGATATCAATTAGTGATATCTGATGGATTTGACGATGTGGCATTCAAAGTGAATGACGACCAGATGTTCAAGAGTTAATCCTGGCCTCAAGCCTCATCAACTGGGAAATGACAAAAATCGGGCAGGCAGCATGGCTATGTGGGTCGCTCCCATTAGGGTGTATAATCACCTATCTAGAGGAAATCCTATTTGCTTCTTTAATCTATGTTTCGATGCTGTCCCTTATCGGGAGACGGTTGCTGATCCCAACCGTCGGTGATATACATTCGATACTCTCAAGCGAAATGAGGGGTCGATCATGTGAGGGCCGGGTTGCAAGAAGTTCTTGTTGAACCCAGTGTATTCGTCTCTAGAGATACACTATCGGCAGGTGGACCCATACCTTGTCAAGTTGGAATCCAATCTCCAATAAGCGCCCGCGGGTTTGATTGTATACTATATATGTGGAGCGTGAGATGCAAGCGTTCCACTAAATTGATATTTACTTGTATTTAGACATTATTATAATATCAGAACAAGATATTGATTTCAAATTTGTTTTGGGTTATCGTAAGGTAAAAACCGTCCGTGTTTATGTGTGGATTTGGTCTTACGATTATCCTTTTGTTTTGAAAAGATTTTAGAACTTTGAAATCATGATTGGATGATTCACCCTTATTACTGTGCGAGTTTATCTCACTCTGGTTCACCAGACTGACCCGGTGTTTTGTAAATGCTCGGGTTAGCCCGGAGTGTACAGGTTCAGGTTATCGACTGCTGTGAAGAGACGAGCTGGAAGAGTCCAGACGTATGATATTACTATTCCGCTGTGTGTTATATGAGGACAGATGAGTATCACTGTCCAGATGTGTACTCTGATATTGTAAGTATTTCAAAAGCTTTCAATAAAGGTTATTTCTGTATTATATTTTGTTCCGCTGCGATGTGAGACTCGGTGTGTGGTGTTGCTTTCCTCTTCTTCTTCTATTCAATATTTCTACCTTATCTATTCTCACCCTCTAACTTCTTTCTATTAATGATCTGGAATGTTCGATGTCTGAATATTCAACATGGTAGTTTGATGTTGATTTTCGGAGTCGAAAATCCCAGTTCGTTACACCTAGGGCTCGTGTGGCAGGTCAATTTTTGGGGGCTGGCAGTTATATATATGGCTCCATTTCTCTTGTTTTCTACACTGAAAGTAATGGAGGCTTAAATGCTGTCGGTGCCGGAACTGAATCAAATCTCTTTCTTCTTCTACAATCCAATTAATCAAGTTTTGAGATTCAAGTGTTTCAAGTATAAATCTGAGATCCAAACTTCACTTTTCTCCTACTATTCTTCTAGATCTGATCATTGTGAGTTCAAGTTACCTTTAAGATTGAATAATTAAAAGCAAGACATGAAATGACTATAATTTGGGTATATGCTTAGGAATGAATCATATCAGATCTATTGTAATTTGCGAATCTATGAAATTCTGAATTAATTATGACTTGGATCTTAACCTTTACCATGTCAGATCTACTTTTGATTGTAGATCTAATTCTATTTAGATCATTTTATACCTATCATGTTGTAGTTGATTTGGATCTTAACCGTTATCATGTTAGATCAACTTTTGACTATAGATCTAATTCTATTTAGATCATTTTGTACCTATCATGTTGTAGTTGATTTGGATCTTAACCGTTATCATGTTAGATCTACTTTTGATTATAGATTTAATTCTATTTAGATCATTTTGTACCTATCATGTTGTAGTTGATTTGAATCTTAACCGTTATCATGTTAGATCTACTTTTGATAGGATCTAATTCACTTTTTAGATCATTTTGTACCTATCATGTTGTGGTTATTTTGGATCTGTCATTAGTTGGACATGTTTTAGATTTAGATCCAAACGTTCACCTAATTGTCATGACAAGTCTAACTTGGTTTCACTATTTAGATTACCTTGTTCCTATCATATTGTGGTTAAATAGGATCTATTATTAGTTTGACATCTAAATTATTATTTAGACCTTATCATGCCAGTTATGACATCCCTATTATACTAAGATTGATTCTAATATCACATGTTCACTAGATCTATATGTCCATCTTATCATTATGTCGTTATATGATTATGCCACCACATGTTTATGTCAATCTTGCTAGAATAATCATTTCTGTCACCCTGTCCCTTTTATATTAGCCTAGCTACTTTCTAGCCTAGGCATGACGTTAAATTATGCGAATACGTTAAAATGGGAACGAGGGGAAAACGATATAAATTGGACATAATTTGTAAATGGAAATTTGGCATAACTTAATGTTTATGAACATGAATTTGGGCATATAATTAATTATGAACATAATTAGGGAAAAAGAGGCATGAACACCTATAATGACATAGGTATAATTAATTAATAATTGAAATGCCTAGGATTACAGTAATTAGAAACTGTAATGGCACTTATGACACGAGGTTAGATTACACTTGCGGTGGAAGTCTGACCGTAAGCGACCGGCATATCCAGCGACCGCAAGTGGTGAATCCAATGTGATAGGTCTAAGTGCACTAATATGAGACGTGCTATGACACGAGGTTAAGCCCGACTTGTGGTAGAAGTCTGCCCGGAACCAACCGACATATCCAGTGTCCACAAGTTGTAGGCCTACTATGAGAGGTCTAACACAGTTTAACCATAATTGAATACGGTATTAAAGATGAAAACTTAACCTAGTTGAATCCATAGGGATTGTGTAAACACGTTTGCTTGAAAAGGGTTAAGTAAACTTGAATGAAAAAGTGGGAGGGTTAAGTACATCTTGGGTTGGTGGGTAATATTTGCATATATAGGCCCACA
Organism: Allium sativum; assembly: GCA_030737875.1. NCBI lineage: Eukaryota > Viridiplantae > Streptophyta > Magnoliopsida > Asparagales > Amaryllidaceae > Allium > Allium sativum. The sequence continues at coordinate 16,673 of JASFAX010001922.1, forward strand.
AACTTAACCTATTGGGGTTATGTAATTAAAGACACCATTAGGTAAACAAAACCAGTGGAAAACCTTATAGTGGGGATGCAAAACAAAAGGCAGATGTTGCATCATCATGTGTAGAACCTATTTCAGTCAGTAACCCTATGTAGGTATCGAACGCGTACTTTGAACTAGTTCGGAGTAGTGGTACACTTACTAAACTGATTATAAGAGATCCAAACATGAAGGACGGTGTGGGCGACGCATACCGACCGGGTCTTTTGTGTGCATGGTCCGGACAGAGGAAGATAAGACGCCATGACACCGGTAGATATGGTTGTGCACATCAACGAAGGGTTTCCACTTTAGGAAGTGATACCTCCTACTGTGGGGCCGACACAGGGTATCTACCGAGTAGGGAGCCGATCGATTAGGGTAGTAATTAAGGTACATCTAGACTCCGGTAAGTTTAGGAGTCCGTTATTGGGGCTGCCTATGGATTGTATGTGGTTAAAACCTCACAGCAGAAGTGTGCCTAAGTCTACCATTTCATACATGTTGGGGATCATCTCATTCTGGATGTACTAGTATTAGTGCAAAGAAATATCTAGAAGCGCAATATACTCTATCATGTTTACCTTGTCACACTTGCATATTGTGATGATATCTCCCTTATCCACTTTGTATGCCTATCATGATACTTTTACTTGCTAAAAGTAACCGGACTCACCAGACTTCATGTCTGACCCTTTTTGTTTCCTCTTCTTTCTTCCATTCCCCTAGTTCTCAGGGAGGGAATTCTCAGGCTTAGTCAGGATTCTGCTATCGTCTTGCTTTGAGCTGCTAGATGTATTGTATTGCTTAAGCTTCTGTCTTTGCTACTATGGCTATGTTTTCACTTGGGGATTAAGCTTCTTCTATTTAGTACTCTAATATTTAAGAATAAGACAGATGTTTTAATGATGTAATGGTTTTTCATATATTATAGACATGGGGTGTTTTGACTATGCTACTTTCTGATAAATAAAGTTTTTATTGCCGTTGCTATTTTTATGTCTATCTTGTAATATTTCTGTTTATGTTTACCTATAATGCTTCACGAAACTTAATGCATTCCCTTTGTGAGTGACATTAATAGACGTGGGGTGTCATGCTTGGTATCAGAGCTGATGGTTACCAGATTGGATAAAAGATTTTGAAAATTATTTTCAAAAAGATTTTAAAAGAAAGCATTTTCAAAAGAAAAGTCTGTTTTGAAAAACATATTCCCCAAAGCAATAGGACTTTCGATCCTCTGTCTGAATCTCTTTCCTTTTTCTTTTCAACATGTCTAGGGAACCTTACATTCCTAATATTCCTAAGAGCATTACGATACCAGGATGGTTCCATAGGTATCTAGATGCCACGGCGCCTGTCGGGGGTCAAGCCGACGTTCTTCCCCCAGCAGCACCCGTCGTTCCTCCTCCTCCTCCGCGTGCGGATAATTTTGCGAAGATATGTAAGGATTTTTGTTCTATGGGCAGAAAGCCATTCCGCGGTACTGAGACGTTCGTAGAGGCAAGAAACTGGTTGAAAGAGACGGAGGATTTGTTCGGAATTATTGAAGTTGAAGATAGGAGAAAGATTCAGTTAGTCGCTCGGCTACTAAAAGACGAGGCTTATTCTGGTGGGAAGTGATGCAGGCTGGGCGTCCAGTGGAGACTTGGGATGATTTTAGGATGAGGTTCGAAATGAAGTTTCTTTCTCAAGATGAGAAAAGCATGCAATTGAAAGGTTTTTGCCGCTCAAACAGGGAAACATGACTGTAAAAGAACATGTTAACAAGTTCAATCAACTAGTGAGGTTTGGGTTATAACTAGTAGATACCCCGCATAAGAAGGCTTTGCAGTTTATTAAAGGATTGAATGAACCTCTCCATGGGTTGGCTATGACCCATATTCCTATAGGAGCGACGTTTGAGAGGCTCGTGGATATGGCCCTAATGCATGAGGAAGACAAAGGAGGGAAGAAGGAAGTTAAAGCTAAGGAAACAACACAAAATAAGAAGGTATGGCCCAAGAAAGGACAGCAACAACAACAATAGAAGAAGGGAGAAAAGAATGAAAAGGCTAAGGATAAGAGGAATTGCCATAATTGTGGGCAAGAGGGTCACTTGATCAAGGACTGCAACAAGAGGAAGAACGTTTGCTTCTGTTGCGGAGTGACTGGACACTTTTATAGTGAGTGCCCAAAGAAGCAAGGACAAGGTCAAAGGGCAGGGACTTTTGGAGGGCGGATTCATGCTGTCACGACCAATGCTCCAGATAGAGGTAGGAAAGTTTCCGTGGAAGGTTCGATGTCTCTTTCTAATCATCCTATTAGGACTCTTTTCGATTCTGGCGCTTTGTATTCATTTATATCTAGTCTATGGTTGAATCTCTGCACTTAGATACTAGTATGTTAGTGGATCCCGTTGTTGTCTCAAACCTCATTGGTGGTTCGGCTCATTTATCCATGATTGGTCGGGGTTTGAGAATATCTACATTGGCCGTCGAGTTCGAGTGTGATGCGTATGTGCTTGAGTTCATAGGCTATGGGTTGATTCTGGGGATGGACTGACTAGCCATGTTTGTTGCCATTCTGGATTATGAAAGGAGGGTAGTTTGACTGTTGACTTGCCAAGGGAGGACCCTCGAGATTTCTTGTGACCCCAAGAGGTCTGTTATGTTGAGTTTCCTAGAGTCACTTGACGCATCTATCGATGATCTGCGATCTGTTTCAGTAGTCCATGAGTATCCTGATGTCTTTGAGGAGGTTCGGGGTTTACCCCTAAGGCGCAAGATCGATCTCCGCATATATTTGGTGGATAATGCAAAGCCAGTTGCATTTCCCGTGCGCCATATGGCTCCAAGAGAAAGGAGGGATCTCAGTGAACAAGCAGGGGAGCTACTTGAGAAAGGATTTATTCGGCGAAGAATTTTTGAATGGGGAGCTACGTTAGTATTCACAACTAAGGTGGATGGCTCGCTTCGCTTATGTGTGGACTATAGGGAGTTGAACAAACTCACTAAGAAGAACATGCACCCACTCCCGAGGATAGATGAATTATTTGATCAACTTGTTGGTGCATTAGTATTCTCTCAGTTAGACTTGGCCATGGAGTTCCATTAGTTGAGGATGGCCGAGGATAGTATCGATAAGACTTCTTTCAGGACTCCAGACGGTTTCTTTGAGTGGCTCATTATGCCTTTTGGGCTAACGAATGCACCCGCCTATTTTATTGATTTATGAGTAGGATGTTTCGGGAGTTTCTAAACAAATTTGTCGTGGTCTTTGTTGATGATATCTTAATCTTCTCAAAGAACGAGGAAGAGCATGCCTTACATATATGGGAGGTTTTGAAGACTCTCCATGTGCACCAACTTAAGGCAAAGTTCTCCAAATGTCATTTTGGAGAATGGAGGTGAGATTTTTAGGGAAGGTGGTCTCTAAAGAAGGGATAACAGTAGACCCCGTTAAGGTTGTTGCAGTTTAAGATTGGAAAATCCCAAAGAATGCAATGGAGGTGAGAAGTTTTCTGGGGTTAGCAGGCTATTATAGAAAGTTCATTAAGGACTTCGGAAAGATATTAGCCCCACTCACCAGGTTGACAAAGAAGAATCTGGCATTTTCATGGGATATAGATTGTGACGTTTCTTTTCAGTGAGTGAAGAGGGCTCTGGCAACAACCCCAATCTTAACCTTGCCTGACAGGAACAAAGTGTTTATGGTATACACTGACGCATGTGGTACAGGGCTTGGTGCGGTTCTGATGCAAGAGGGAAGGGTGGTATGCTATGGAGGTAGGTAGCTAAGAGTTCAAGAGAGGAACTACCCTACCCACGAACTAAAGCTAGCTGCCATAGTATTTGCACTTAAGACGTGGCATCATTATTTGCTTGGAGAAAAGTTCGAGTTGAACACTGATCATAAATTTATCAAGTACTTTTTCTTGAAAAAGGATCTTAATTTAAGGCCGCAAAGGTGGATGGAGTTCCTAGCATCTTATGACTTCGAGATTGCATATACCCCTGGCAAGGGTAATGTAGTGGCAGATTCTTTGAGTAGGCAGAGGGTGGTCTTAAGTCCTTTGTTCATGGAAAGGAAAAGCTTGGAGTTTATATCAACTTTTGACTTTAGACCCTCCATCGAGCTTTTGCCTGGCTTATTAGCATCACTGAAGATACAACCTACTCTTATGGATCAATCAGGAGCTTCGCGGTGAGAGGATCCACAGATTTCATACATCTTGGATAGGCTCAGTAGAGGGGAGACTTCTAGTCACCTCAGTAGATATTCCACAGATGATAAAGGGTGGTTGCGACGAGATGGAAGGCTTTGTGTTCCCCGAATTGGGAGTTTGCTAAAGAAAGTCCTAGAGGAAGCCCATCATTCTAAATTGACTATTCAACCAGGCGGTGATAAGATGTATAGGGACATGAAGAGGGTTTTCTTTTGGGCTGGGATGAAAAAAGATGTGGAGGAGTTTGTTTCCCAATGTCTGATTTGCCAGCAAGTCAAAGCTGAGCAAAAGAAGCCCGATGGTTTGCTTAATACTTTGGAGGTCGCGCAGTGGAAGTGGGAGTGCGTCTTTATGAATTTCATAGATAGTTTTCCTAGATCAAAGAAAGACAACACCAGTATTTGGGTGGTAGTGGATAGGCTGACTAAGAGCGCTCGTTTCATTCCAGTGAAGAACAAGAGAATGGCAGCATGGTTGGCAGCACTTTATGTTCGTGAGATAGTTCGTCTTCATGGAGTACCTTCCTGCATCGTAAATGATTGTGACCCTATTTTCACCAGTGAATTCTAAAGAAGCTTGCAGGAGGCATTGGGTACATAGTTGTAATGGCGCGTTTTGTTAGCTGTCGAATAATTAATTTATTTAATGATTTATATATCGATTTGGCAATATCGATAACTTAAAGTACAACGTTCAAACTTATAATTTATAATTATAATTAAAACAAACTTGAAACGACGTGGCAGTATGTGGCCGTACCAATTTTTAGAGTGAGAAACAGTCAGTATTTTGACAGTTAAAAATACGCTATGTGAGCATACGAAGTCGGAATTCGACGAAACCAGTTTTGTTGAGACCGTAATATCGAACTCTAGCTACATGTCAAGTTTCGTGATTTTAGAAGATCGTATGTGGTCGCAGGGATTTTTAAGGACCGGAGACAAACAGAAAATCGAGATAATAAAATATAAAAATCAAAATAAAAATATCCTAAGATTTTATATGGACCACATGAAGGCCACGTGACAACCTCCCACAGCCACAAACACTACCTACCAACACAGGCCTTTATAAGCCGTATAAACCATCTCAGAAGGAAGAATCCTCAAAGAGAAAATCGAAATAAAATACCACAAAAATTTATATATCAAAATACAAATATATTTGAGTTCACATCAGCTTGCTTTTCGATCCTGAGTGGTTATTGTTGAGTTCGACGTCCACTTTCTCAGTTTCAAAAATCAACAGGGTACCTAGGGTTTTGGTTTTCGGGTTATACAAGTACTGATGAGTAATTCGAATGTGATATTTGGGCTCGTGAAGCAATTCCGAGCATCGGGTGAGTTTTTGGTTCGATTTGGCGTCGAAAGTCGTCGATGTCTGTACTGATTTCCATGGGTTCGGAACTGCGAAACACGATTGAAGGACCAGTGCGAGCTAGGGGCTGTTGGCCTGAGGTGGAAGAGGATGCGATGGGGTTGAATTTGGTGAGGTCGCTTTTGGGTTCGGTGGTGTATACGGTGGTGGAGGAAGCAGGAAATGTCGGCCATTTTTGGGGGTATACTGGAGCACGACGGGATTTGTGGAAGAAGAGGTTAGGCGGGTTGGGTTTTATGATGGGGAGATGGGCCGACTGAAATGGTTAAGCCCAATTGAATTTTGATTTAAAGTTTGTTTTAATTAAATAATCGTATAACTTGTTAACATGATAACTCGACCATATGAAATCAGAATCACGAGCCGTCAGTTGCATTGGGATCATATGGATGAGAGCTCCACAATGAGACGGACTGGAAGTGGATTGGGGCTCGTATGAATTTATGGCGAAATAAATTTGTTTGATTCAAATCAAATAACAGTTTATCGTTCTTTAACGATGAACTGCAAATGTGAGTAAAACTCACCAACTCTGACCAGTTATATTTTTATAATGTATTTTTAGAACTGTTAATCATCTGTTGATTGTTGTGTGTTGGTTGATTGATTGAACTGCTAGTCAGTTAGTGAAAATTATATATATATATATGTAATTATATATATATATATATATAAACCGTTAAATATTTATATATTGATTCTGCTATCAGAATAATTTATATTGAACTGAAAGTGATGATAATCATATTGTGTAACATCTGTGGAGGCAGGGAGACAGGTTGGAGGAATCCAACTGGATTCCTCAACAGTTATTTTATTGTTTTTCATATATTGTTATATGATGTGATATAAAATCTGTGGGTGATTATATGTGCTTGGACGATATTGAACATCGTGATTTGATATGATTGAATACAATAACATACCGAAATGTTGATAAGGGGATTTTCAATGTTTATATTGAAAATGAATCTTATTTATAAAATCGATAGGATTTTATAAAAGGAAAACATTTATTTAATTTGAAAATAAATAAATGAAAAAGGAAACATTTATTTAGAAAATAAATGAAATAAAATAGAAACATTTATTTAGAAAATAAATGAATTTGAATATAAAGGAATATTTATTTAGGAAATAAATAAAGGAACATTTATTTAGATTATAAATAAATGGAATAAAGGAATATTTATTTAGGGAATAAATAAAGGAACACTTGTTCGGAAAATAAATAGAATTATACAAGGATAGATTTAAACACGTGCTTCGCACACAAGTATAACACGATATGGATTTTAAGGAGATATTAAATAGGAAATCTATTTTTAACAGATAAAGTGAGAAGATTTAATTTATAAATAATGTTTTATAAATTAAATAAAATATTTATTGTTTGATAAATGGGATATATAAGTTTGAACTTATATAGAGAAGTAGAAATTGTTTTTAACACTGATAAAGTAAATAAACGTTGTTAAAGGGAAATCCTTAGAAGGGGAGAAACGTTATTAAAGGAACATTTATAAAGTGAAGAACCGTTACTAAAAGTAAATCTTTATAAATGAATAAACGTTGTTAAAGGAAATCTTTTAATGAATAAACGTTATAAAAAGGGAAATCTTTATAAGCAAATAAAGTATTCGAATAATAGTTATTCGAAGGAGTAAATCAAATAAGTTATTCGAATTAGTTATTCGAATAGAGTTAAGTTATTCGAATTAGTTATTCGAATAGAGTTAATCACATATAAGCTATTCGAATTAGTTATTCGAATATAGTTAAACACATATAAGTTATTCGATTTAGTTATTCGAATAGAGTTAACCACATATAAGTTATTCGAATTAGTTATTCGAATAGAGTTAAACACATATAAGCTATTCGAATTAGTTATTCGAATATAGTTAAACACATATAAGTTATTCAAATTAGTTATTCGAATAGAGTTAACCACATATAAGTTATTCGAATTAGTTATTCGAATAGAGTTAAACATATATAAGTTATTCGAATTAGTTATTCGAATAGAGTTAAACAAGCTAGAGTTATTCAAATTAGTTATTTGAATAGAGTTAAATTAATAAGAGTTATTTGAATATTAGTTATTCGAGTAGGAATAAATCAAATCAAGTTAATTGAATATCAGTTATTCAATTTGAGTTAATCAAATTTAGTTATTCGATAAGAGTTAATCCATTTAAGTAAATCGAATATTAGTTATTCAATAAGAGTTAATCCATTTAAGTAAATCGAATATTAGTTATTCGATAGGGGTTAATCGAAATAGAGTTTATCGAATATAAGTTATTAACAAGGGAGTTAATCGAATAGAGATTACTCGAAAGAGAGTAATACGTCGAATTCAATTATATCGAATTCGGGAAAGTACTATTTACTTTCCAGGTTTTAAATCAAGGTTTATTTATTGATTAAGAAATTAGGTGTCCGTTTAATTATTCAAGTTAGGAGATAAAGTTATAATTGAGATTAGATATTGTAGAAGTAGGAATTATAAAGTTATAGTTATAATCAAACGTTGTCATATAAGAAGTGGATTCGTAACCTGAATCCGAGAATTTGCGTAAACAGATGATTGTAAAAAGTGAGTGATGAGCTTCATCTATTTCACAGTAAAGGACGTTGTTCAATTAAGGTCTGCGAGGTAATTATACCCCAACTTGATTGACTTCAGAATTGACAAAGGAATAGTTGTGGTTCGATCTAAAAGGTTGATTAGGAATAAAGTTAAGGAATAAGCGATAAATGGATTAAGTGAAACGATGTTTTATACAACGTTCATTGGAAATCCGTAAATGAGTTTTGGAAACGTTTTCCAAATATAGTCAGATATGTTTTCTAAACATAGAAAATGAAATGTTTTCATGATAAGAATTTAAGAAATAGAGTTAAGCAAATTCAGAAACTGACTGGAGAGGGTAAGTTGAACGGTTTTCTAAGTGACGATCTGATGTTGGTTTCGACCTTCCGGATTGATACTTAGAGAATTGTTCTCATACTAGTTACAGTTAGGGACTGATAGTTGCAAAATAATAGTGATGTGAAAATAAGCTATGGAAATGTTTTCCAATGATTAATAACATATATTTTCTAAATATATGAAATAAGGAAATATGAACATATGATGATTGATCGATCGAATTCCCATTTGGAAATAAGATCGTTGTTTGTACACCGACATGTTTTCATTTGATAGTTAAATCACAGACTATCAAAGTTTTGACCATTTTTACGTTGTTAATATGGAGAGACCGGTTGGATTATTATCCGAAGAACCACTCCGTATTGGCATGCGTTGCGAATCAAGTATGCTGAAGATAATTGAAGACGGAGTAAAGTGCAAGTGCTATTGTGAAAAGCCTAGGTAGTATGGATTCACTGAATAGTACCTTCGGTTTGTTCAGTCCCAGGACAACGTATATGGACGAGTGTCTGACAAAGTATTCTTAACGAATCATATATGTTGATCTCTTCAAACGTATTACATTGGGTGGCGGAGAAATTCATTTCTCTTAGCTTTTATACCCGTGATGCCTTGAGAAATCGATATTGATTTGGTGGGTATGACGATGTGGCATTCAAAGTAATTGAAGCAATAATCTGTCAAAGTGATAAACGTGACCTCAAACCTCACCACCGGGAAATAACAGAAGTTGGGCTAGGCAGCATGGCTAGTTGGGCCATACCCAAGCAGGGTGTATTATCACCATCTAGAGAATATTCATTTGTACTTCTTTATAATCTATTTCAATGCTGTCCCTAATAGGGAATGATGGTTGCTGATCCCAACCATTGGTGATAATATATTCGTTACACTCAAGCTAAATGAGTGGACGGTCATGTGTGGCCGGGTTGCAAGACGTTCTTGTTGAATCCTAGTGTATCTCCTCTAGAGTACGCTGATCGGAAGGTGCTCCCATACCTTGTCTGTTGGAATCCAATCTCCAATAAGCGCTCACGGTTTTATTTGTATACTATGTATGTGGAACGTGAGATGCAAGCGTTCTGCTAGATTGATATCTATTTGTATTTAGACATTATTATAATATCAGAAAGATATCCTTTATTTAACCAAGTGTTGGAGTTTTATTCACACCAGTCCCATGACTGACCTGGAGTTTATTTTGTTTGTTTTCCCTAAACTCTTGGGTGCCTAAATTTGTACGGGCAGTCAAGTAGTCGGAATTTTACAGATACACTTGGAGAGCTTGGAGCAGGAGGCTTCAGGATTATAGCTATTATTATTCCGCTGTGTTGTTAAGTGTTGTACTTTGAAATGGTATGTATATACGAGTACTGATTTGTATTTCAAAGTTATGTTATATTTTATTCGTTCCGCTGTGAGATTCGTGTTTACTCTGATGATGTAAGTTCTTCTTCTTCTTCTATTCTATTAGTTCTATCTTTTCTTCCTCACCCTCTACTTTCTTTCACTAACATCGCGGAATTTTCGACTCTCGAGGAGTCGAAAATTTCTAGCCGTTACAATAGTTGCGTCTGAGCACCGCTTATCATCCTCAAACCAATGGACAGACGGGGAGGGTGAATAGAGTTTTAGAGGATCTTTTGAGATTTTGTATCCTACACTTCGGAGGGACTTGGGAAGAGCACCTTCCTTTAGTAGAGTTTGCCTACAACAAAAGTTATCAAGCTAGCATTGGCATGGCACCCTTTGAAGCATTATATGGACGACCCTGTAGATCACCAACTTCTTGGTAGGAATCTACAGAAAGGCTACTACTTGGATCTAATATGGTTAGGGAGATGTCCGAGATGATTGATCTTATTTGACGGCGAGTGAAGACCGCTCAGGATAGGCAGAAGTCCTACGCTGATAACAGAAGGACTAACATCGAGTTTGAGGTAGGAGACATGGTTTTCATTATGGTATCACCCTTAAGAAATGTGGTTCGCTTTGGGTCTGTAGGAAAATTGGCACCAAGATTTGTAGGGCCATTTCCTATAACAGAGAGGATTAACTAAATGGCCTATAGAGTAAAGCTACCCGAGTGACTATCTAGCGTTCATGATGTTTTCCACGTTTCCCATTTGCGGAAATGCTTGCATGGCACGCAGAGGTGGTGGAACCGCGTATGTTGGAGGAAGTAGAAGTGTAACGGGAGGCGACAGTGAGATGAATTCCTACCCGTATTCTTGGATCTGAAGTTAAGAAGCTACACAATAGTGAAGTCAAATTGATGAAGGTTCAATGAGGAGATAACCCAGAGGATGTAACTTGGGAGACCGAAGGCAAGATTCGTGCTTCGTACCCTTTTCTTTTCAGGGGTATATTCTTAACTCCCTTTCTAAAGCTTTTATTCATGCTTGTTTCTATCATTTAAGTTTATTCTATTGATCGAATCTTCGACCTTTAGGTAGGAATCCTATGGATGAAAACATGTGTTTGAAACATGTTATGGTTGATGGATGCAAGTGGATGCAAGTGTTTGCTTGTGGTTGCTCGTGGATGCATATACACACACATTGGGCACTAGATCGGCTCAATCACTCTCATACTGTATATAGATGTGTATGCATTTTTCTTTCTTTTAATGGATGAAAATGGATGTATTGTCATATGGATGTTGCATTTGGATAGATGATTGTGCACACATATAGAGCTTACATGTTATAATAGGATTATTTGCATACATGTTGATTCATGACACTAACATACATTACATTAAGGAGGTCAACTGAATCAGTGGACCGCCTGAAATTTCGCATTAGTGTTGGGATATATACACACACCTTTGCAAATGTTCATATAAGCATTAGAAACTTTTAAGGACAATGGATACCTGTGATTGGTGAATGAGTAGATGGATGATGGACGGTAGGATACATTCTTCTTAACTTGGAGATTTCGGGGACGAAATTCTTTGAAGTAGAGGAGAATGTAACACCCCATATTTTAACTACACCAAGGAGGATAAATTAAAGAATAATTAATTTAATATTCATAATTAAGGGAAATGGACTACGTCAATGCGTCCGACTCGAAATTCTGGTCAAGATAGACACCTGGTTTGCGTAAAACGGATAACGTATGAAGAAATTATGGACGGTAAAAGTTTGACGAAGAGAGCAGGAAAAACCGGCGCAATTGACAAGTGCGCTAAGGTATTTTTCCACCGGCGCACCTGTAAGTGCGCCCATGTTAATTTTCGGCATCCGGACCCCTTCAAGTGGGTGTCGACCCATGGGCCGACCCCCTAGGGCTGACGTGGCAGGTCGAATTCTAAGGGCTGGCAGCTATATATGTGGATCCATTTCTCTTGGTTTCTACACCGAAATTAATGGAGGCTTAGATGTTGTCGGTGCCTGAACTAAATCAAATCCCTTTCTTCTTCTACAATCCAATTTATCAAGTTTAGAGATTCAAGTGTTTCAAGTGTAAATCTAAGATCCAAACTTCACTTTTCTCCTCCTATTCTTCTAGATCCGATCATTGTGAGTTCAAGTTACCTTTAGGATTGAATAATTAAATGTAAGACATGATATGACTGTAATTTGGGTATATGCTTAGGATTGAATCATATCAGATCTATTGTAATTTGTGAATCTATGAAATTCTGAATTAACTATGACTTGGATCTTAACCTTTATCATGTTCGATCTACTTTTGATTATAGTTCTAATTCTATTTAGATCATTTTGTACCTACCATGTTGTAATTGATTTGGATCTTAACCGTTATCATGTTAGATCTACTTTTGATTATAGATCTAATTCTATTTAGATCATTTTGTACCTGTCATGTTGTAATTGATTTGGATCTTAACCGTTATCATGTTGGATCTATTTTTGATTATAGATCTAATTCTATTTAGATCATTTTGTACCTGTCATGTTGTAATTGATTTGGATCTTAACCGTTATCATGTTGGATCTATTTTTGATTATAGATCTAATTCTATTTAGATCATTTTGTACCTATCATTTTGTAGTTGATTTTGATCTTAATCGTTATCATGTTAGATCTACTTTTAATTATATATCTAATTCACTTTTTAGATTATTTTGTACGTATCATTTTGTGGTTATTTTGGATCTGTCTTTAGTTGGATATGTTTTAGATTTAGATCTAAACGTTCACCTAATTGTCATGACAAGTCTACCTTAGTTTCACTGTTAAGATTACCTTGTTCCTATCATATTGCAGTTAAATAGGATCTATTATTAGTTTGACATCTAAATTATTATTTAGATCTTATCATGCCAGTTATTACATTGCTATTATGTTAAGATTGATTCTAATATCACATGTTCACTAGATTTGTTCATCTATGTCCATCTTATCATTATGTCGTTATATGATTATGCCACCATATGTTTATGTCAATCTTGTTAGAATAATCATTTCTGTCACATTGTCCCTTTTATTTTAGCCTGGCTACTTTCTAGCCTAAGCTTGACGTTAAATTATGCAAATACATTAAAATGGGAACGAGGGGAAAAAGGGTATAAATTGGACATAATTTGTAAATAGAAAGTTTGGCATAACTTAATGTTTATAAACATGGGTTTGGGAATATAATTAATTATGAACATAATTGGGGAAAAAGAGGCATGAACACCTATAAAGACATAGGTATAATTAATTAATAATTGAAATGCCTAGGATTACATTAACTAGAAACTGTAATGGCACTTATGACACGAGGTTAGATTGCACTTGCGGTGGAAGTCTGACTGTAACCGACCGACATAACCAGCGACCGCAAGTGGTGAATTTAATGTGAGTGGTCTAAGTGCACAATACGAGATGTACTTTGACATCAGGTTAAGCCCAACTTGTGGAAGAAGTCTGCCTGGAACCGACCGGCATATCCAGCGTCCACAAGTTGTAGGCCTAATGTGGGAGGTCTAACACATTTTAATCATAATCGAATATGGTAATAAAGATGGATCCATAGGGATTGTGTAAACATGTTTGCTTGAATAGGGTTAAGTAAACTTAAATGAAAAAATGGGAGGGTTAAGTACAACTTGGGTTGGTGGGTAATATTTATGTATATAGGCCCACAAACTTAACCTGTTGGGGTTATGTAATTAAAGACACGGTTAGGTGAACATAACCAGTGGAAAACCTAGTAGTGGGGATGCAAGACAAAGGGGAGATCTTGCATCATCTTGTGTGGGACCCATTTTAGTCAGTAACCCTATGTAGGTATCGAACGAGAAATCCGAACTAGGTCGGAGTTGGGGCACGCTTACTGAACTGATTGTAGGAGATCCAAACATGAAGGACGGTGTGGGCGGCACATACCGACCGGGTCCTGTGCGTTCATGGTCCGGATAGAGGAAGATAAGACGGTGTGACACCGGTAGATATGGTTGTGCACATCAACGAAGGGTTGCCACTTAGGAAGTGATACCTCCTATTGTGGGACCGGCACATGGTATCTATGGAGTAGGGAGCTGATCGATTAGGGTGGTAGTTATGGTAGATCTAGAATCTAATGTTTAGGAGTTCGTTATTGGGGCTGCTTGTGGATTGTATGTTGTTAAAACCTCTCACCAGAAGTACGCCTAAGTCTACCATTTCATACATGTTAGGGATCATCTCATTCTAGATATACTAGTATTAGTGCAGAGAAATATCTAGAAGTGCAATATACTCTATCATGTTTACCTTGTCACACTTACCAATTGTGATGATATCTCTCTTATCCACTTTGTATGCCTGTCATGATACTTTTACTTATTTACTTTCTAAAAGTAACTGGACTCGCCAGAGTTTAGGTCTGACAGGATTCTGCTATCGTCTTTCTTGGAGCTGCTAGATGTATTGCTCAAGCTTCTATCTTTGCTACTATGGCCATGTTTTCACTTGGGGATTATGCTTCTTCGATTTTGTCCTCTGATATTTAAGAATAAGACAGATGTTTTAATGATGTAATGGTTTTCATGTATTTCAGACATGGGATGTTTTGACTATGCTACTTTATAATAAATATAGTTTTTATTTCCGCTGCTATTTTTATTTTTGTCTTGTAATATTTCTATTTCTGCTTACCTGTAACGCCTCACGAAACTTAATGCCTTTGTGAGTGAAATTAGCGGACATGGGGCGTCACACGGTCTTCCCAAGTAATAAGTGCATTTTAAAACAATAGTTGTGGATCATTTAGGATTCCAAATTTAAATCCCCTTCCAAATCTTTATTAATTTATTTGCAAACCAAGTTGGATTCACTCAATTTCATAAAACCCCATCATCGCCTTAAGCTTTCCTTGAAATTCAGTATTCATTTCGAACCTTATATTTCAAAAAAAATCCATTTATTCGTCGTTATCCCTTTCCATAAGTTTTCAAAACTATCAAATCTTTATTTGGATTTTAATTTCCATTTATGATACCTCAAATAATTGACATCTCAAATATGAGTATAAATAGAATTAAGTCAACTTATATTTTATATCGATTCTCCAGCTCGGTGAACACCATCAAAATCTGGATATGGATATGTTTAATATTTCTAAAAGTATTCATCCAACCTTGGAATTCTACATTGAATATTTGAAGACTAATTCTACCTCAATTCATTTCCTTTCTAATTCAAACTTCCTATATCTTACTTATGATTTCAATAAATGTCATGCTATATATTTTGAACTCTTTTAAAGTTTTCCAAAATATTTAACAAATCATTTTCCATAATTTAACAATGGTTCATAGTTTATAATATTTAAGAATTCAATTAATTCCAAAGAAATATTATAATAACGTTAAAAGTGTTACCGAGAGTGCTGAAAAATGGTTATCTAACCAAATAGATCCAAAATCATTAAAAATTCAAATATTTTAACATAAATCACTTTTAAATAATAAAATAAGATTTATCATATTTTTACTGAATTTTAAATAATTTATATAATCCCGTTTTATTCCACTTTCCATTACGGTCATCGAACAACACGTTAGTGACCTTTTCAAATTTTGTTTTAGACATAACTTAAAAACCACATGTTAGAATTGGAAAATTCCTTTTCTATTCAAAAACCATTAGTAATAGAAATCCGACATTTTTCATTTCATGTCAATCCGAATTAAAACGTTCAATTTATAACCATTTGAAGTTTAAAATTGATATTAATGAACTGTCGTTACGCGACGCGTTCGATTTACTTTATACAACATTTAAATATAAATCATCCCGTTCCTTTTCAACAATAAATTACATTCCCATAACTTAGAATAAAACCGTATTCCAAATCTCTTGTCCCTAAAATAATACTTTTATATTCCCAACTTAAAATCATTTTAAATTCCCATTTACAGTTCAAATCAAATTGAATAAAAATAATATTTTACATAAACTCGTTCAATTATTTTTTTCCAAAAACCCTTATTGAAACAAGAATTCGCATAAAATCCAATATTCCAATTTTCCAAATTCTTCATACCATAATAAATTGAATATTTAATGATAATATTTCTAAAATAACTATTCCATGATTCGTCATTTCAAATTCCAGATTGCCATTTAGAATTAGATTGAAATAATAATAATTTTATCAAAACTCGGTAAATTATTTAAAATAACCGTTAAAATTATTAACATAAAACCAATATTGGGTACATATATTCCAAATCATTTTCCAAACCAAAACCCAATTCAATGTTTAATTAACCCATGGGCGATCGAATTCCAAACCCATTTCATCCCATACAAATATTCAATTCAGTTTCTAAACAGATTTTTAAATTTATTTAAAACTCCATTCCAATTATTTTTTATTTTAATAAAAATTATTATTTACATAGAAAGGGGATTTAAATTAATTTCCCGTATGATTCCACCACTTATGTGATTTCATTCAACCAGATTTAATCAACTAACTTGATTAAATAAACAGTCATGAATCCATTCACCATAATCACAATAATTTAAACATTACGGTAAGTAACACTTGGCGTACAGTGTATTCTAACCGCATAAACATCCATCGACGTTCAATAGCAATCATTCATAACACCCCATGATCATCAACGAATTATTAATTATAATTAATAACTAATTATAATTAACCATATAACTAATTTAAAATAAATTTAAATAATAACTCTCACCAGCATTGCCCTCTGATCTTTACTGCAGAATTCCGTGTTTATTACTAACCAGCTTACGAACAGCGTCACCTGCACTACTTCCAGTCCAACGCGATAAACGATATTCGGTTTAGATCAAGCTTCCTTGTAACACCCCGTAATTTTATAACATTAAAATTCCCAAATTAAAGTATACTTAATTTTTAGAAAAGAATTAAGTGAAATGGGTTGCGCAGAGAAATATATATATTGATATATATATATATATAAATTAAAAACTAAATAAATAAATATGCGAAAAACTTCAAAACAGCGAATTGGGAGGGGGAATAACCGAACCGGCCCATTTTTGAGATCGACCCAAGCCCCGCTGGGTCGATTAGGGGTTAATCTAGGGTGTTTGGCTGTCAACCCGTGGGCCGATTCGCTCAAATGCAGGTTTTGCATTTGATTGGTTCTCATGGTTCAGGGTTAATCTAATGGTCCTAAATAACTTCCTACACCTATAAATACATCCTAATGCTAACCCTAAACCTAATTAAAATAGAATAGTTACCGTCATACCATCGCCATGGAAATCAATGGAGCCGCCGCCAACTAAGAAAGAAGAAAACCATATTCAATTCTAATTCTCTCAACCCTAAAGCAAAGCAAAACTCTCTCTTTTCTTCTCTAAATTATGAGTATGATGATCTTAACAAGATTATTATCATTTTAATTAGGTTGAGTTATGAGTGGATTATGAGTAGATGATGTGAATTATCATATATGTTGTTGTAAACCCCTTTTGCTATCATGTATATTGTGAATCCAATGTTATGTGATGATGATATCTTAAATGTTGTAAATCATGCTATGATGATGTTATGTATGTTGAAAGTTTCTACGCTAAGTTGTGATGAATCATACATGTTAAAAAGGCCATGATGTTACCATCTATGCTAGTTAGTTCATATTAATTAAATCATCATGTTTGGGTTATGTTGATCTATATGACAAGTCATATATGCAAGTTAGATTGATTAGAAAAGTTATGAACATATACCAAGACATCTAATATGACATCTAGAATTATGCTATGACATATGTGATATCCTATGCTAGTGCACACCATCATTATGTTGCCTAAAAACCCCATATGCAAGTTTATGTATAGATTTGGGCTATGATCATATCATATAAATTGAGACATTTAACAAGTTGACACCTTTTGATCCTTAACATGTGTAGTTTATGCAAGTTTCACCCCTATTATGATTACATTTATTTTAATTGTCTATATGTTGTGATAATTTATCTTTGTGCTAGGTGTTAGACTATACAAGTCTAGCCTATATTATGCGTTGAATAAGCGAACATATAAACGTGGGGTAGGGGTAATATTAAGGATTTAATATTAAAAAGTTGGGGTGCAATTGATATGATTTTGCATGCCATAAGTGGATGGCCATAATTGAGTCAATTATGGACATCATTAAAAGTTGACTTAATTAATAATTTGAATAGGGAATTATTAAAACTGGGGTAAAAGATTTATAGTGTTAATCAATGCTTAGGACGCGAGGTTGGACTCGTTTGT
The DNA here is from genome assembly GCA_030737875.1 of Allium sativum. NCBI lineage: Eukaryota > Viridiplantae > Streptophyta > Magnoliopsida > Asparagales > Amaryllidaceae > Allium > Allium sativum. The sequence continues at coordinate 34,939 of JASFAX010001922.1, forward strand.
GATGTAAACCTGCCCGGACCCGCCCGGCAAATCCAGTGGTCAAAAATGTCAGCCCAATATGAGAGGTCCTAGGCCTAAACTAAAGCATAACGGTTGTAAAGACACGAGGTTAGACTCTTTTATGGTGTATGACTGCCCGGACCCGCCCGGCAAATCCAGCTGCCATAAATGCCAGTCTAATGTGAGAGGTCTTTATGAGGTTATGGCCTGAACGAATTAAGAAATACTAAACCAGATAAACATGTAAGGTGGGACATGGGGGTTAAGTAGGTGCCTTGGGTGGCATGAGGAATCTAGGGGGTGCCCTTAGTGGCATGTGAAATACGATTAGTAAGACTTAACCAAACACACATGTAAATGAACATGACTAAGAGGGTTAAGTGGGATATACTAGTGACAAGCTTAGGTGGGTAGCTTGTGGGGGCCCATTTTGACCAGTATCCCAAACGTATCTTTGTGGGCTCGACCCAAGTCGAGGACGGGACACGCATGCTGGGTTCGACTGTAAGAGGCCAAAACGGTGAGCGGTGGCAACGCAAGTCCAATGGGTTTCGTATGCGTGTGTGGACCCGGGCTGGTAGGTAAGACGTTGTTGCATCGTGTAGGTATAAGCCGTGCATTCTCAAGTTGTATCGGGTTGCCACTTTAGGGGAGTGATACACCCCACTGTGGGGCCAGCATGGGTATCTACGAGTAGGGAGCCGATCGAAAGTGGATAGTGGGGTACACCTAGTGGAGATAGGGGCAGACGACACCTATGTAGTCAGCTAGGGGTACGTAAGGCCATTTATAAAGTTTCTGTGTGAAGCAAGTGGGATCAAACAATAGGGTGACTGGTGTGGTGCAGTGTAGTAATTATTCGTTAGTAATTAGGTGTGCCTTACCGTTATCTTTAACGTTATCTTAAACGCTATCTTTATCTTCCTAAGAGTTCATAGACATTTACTTGTCTTCCAGCTTATGCCTTAGTCTAGTTATTTTGATAATAGTATTGTTAGAATTATCATACTCGCCAGACTTTACGTCTGACCCCCTGTATTTCTATCCTTTTTCCCCCTCCAGGTCCTCAGGTTGGGCCCAGCTCTAGTGGAGTTTGATTGAATTGCTTCATCTCTCTTTGGAAAGCTTGGATCGCTGAAGTAAAGTCCAGCTTGTTATCTTTTTAATGGCTATTTATGTAATGGGATTATGTATTTTGTTTTTATGAAGATGGATATTGTACTTGGTTATGATCTATGGTTTTATGATGTAACAAACATGTTTAATTTCCGCTGCAATAAAATGAAGTTTTAGATTTCCTAGTACTATTTATTATCTGTCTTGTTGTAATTTTTCTGTTCTATATTCACTTATAGCCTCCATGGAAGTTAATGCATTCCCTTTGTGAGTGACATTAATGGACGTGGGGTGTTACACGTGGTATCAGAGCTTAAGGTTACCAGAACAGATAAAAATACTTTAGAAAAATAGTTATTTTTGGAAGATGTGCTTTCAAAAACATGTTTTAATGAGAAATTTGAAGAGAAAAGCTTTTAAGAAAAAAAACATAATCCCCAATAGCCCATATCTTTATCTTTCGAATTCTCCATTCTGAATCTTTCCTTTTTCGTTTCAGCATGGCTAAAGATCTTAATCTACCCGACGGTGTAACGATACCAGGATGGTATAAGAGGTTATTAGAGGCTAGGGCCGCTGCAGGTCCAGCCAATGTTCCACCACCACCAGTTGTACCCGTTCCTCCTCCTCCTCGCGTAGATACTTTTGCAAAGACATGCAAGGAATTCAAGGCTATGGGTGGAAAACCATTTCAAGGGTCAGAAACGTTTGTGGAAGCTAGAGATTGGCTTAAGGAGGTGGAAGAATTGCTAGAAATCTTTGAAGTAGAAGAAGGGAGGAGAGTTCGTTTAGCAGCTTGGTTGATGAAGGGAGAGGCCTCGTTTTGGTGGGAGGTCACTAATGGGGAGCGTCCTGTTGACTCTTGGGCGGATTTCAGACGTAGGTTCGAGGCGAAGTTTCTCTCAAGGGAGGAAGAAAATCTATATATGGAAAGGTTCTTGACATTGAAGCAAGGAAGCTCATCAGTGAAAGAATATGTCAATAAATTTAATCAGTTAGCAAGGTTTTGCTTGGACTTAGTAAACACGCCGGAGAAGAAGGCTCTAAGGTTCGTGAATGGCTTGAATGAACCATTGCAAGGGTTGGCTATGACCCACATCCCGATGGGGGCCACCTTTGAGAAGTTAGTAGAAATGGCGCTCATGCATGAGGAGAAAAGCGCTAAAGCTGGCAAGGCACCCGAGAAGAAGGGGGATCAGAAGAAACCACAATAGCAAAACAAGAAGGGTGGAAAAGACAATAATGGCAAGGGAAAGAAGAAGTGCTTTAACTGTGGAACCCCAGGCCATCTCAGCAAGGATTGCCGAAAGAAAAAGAAGACAGGCTGTTTTCATTGTGGCGATGCGGGACATTTAGTGAAGGACTGCCCAAAGAAGGGGCAGAGGGCAGGAGCTACCTCGGGAGGACAGGTGCAGGCTCTTATGGCACCAGGGCAGGCTAGGGGACAAGTTCAGGCTCTCGTGGTCCCACCGCTGCTAGAACGAGGTAGAACCATTTCTGTTGAAAGCTTAGTTTTTCTGTTTTATCATCCTGTCCGTACCTTATTCGATTCGGGCGCATCACATTCATTTATCTCTACATCATTAGTTGAATCACTGCACTTAAACACCAGTTTAGTAGAGGATCCCTTAGTTGTTTCGAATCCAATAGGGGGCTCAGCTTATTTGTCCATGATGTGTTTGGATTTGAAAATTTCCATACTTAGCGTTGAATTTAGATGTGATGCTTATGTGTTGGGCTTCACGGGCTATGGGCTAATTTTAGGAATGGATTGGTTATCCAGAAATGGGGCCGTTCTGGATTGTGAAAGGAGAGTAGTTAGGCTCGTGACTCGCCTTAGCAACACTCTCGAAATCTTCGGTAATCCCATAAATTCGGTTATGCTAAGTTATCTAGAATCGCTTGACGCATCTGAGGTAAATTTACGATCTGTTAGAGCGGTCCGAGAATATTCGGATGTGTTTGAGGAGGTGAAGGGCTTGCCTCCGAAGCGAGAGCTAGATTTTCGAATATACTTGTGGATAATGCGAAACCAGTATCTTTGCCAGTACGCCACATGGCTCCACGTGAAAGGAGGGAACTCGATAAGCAAGTGAAGGAGTTGCTTGAGAAGGGGTTCATAAGACGAAGTATATCGGAGTGGGGTGCTCCAGTAGTATTTGCCACAAAGGTGGATGGGTCCCTTAGACTATGTGTGGACTATAGAGAACTTAATAAACTTACTAAGAAGAACAGACACCCACTGCCGAGGATTGATGATCTCTTCGATCAATTAGTTGGTGCCTCATTGTTTTCGCAGTTGGACTTAGCCACTGGTTTCCATCAGTTGAGAGTGGCTGAGGGTAGCATTGACAAGATTGCCTTTAGGACTCCGGACGGTTTCTATGAATGGCTAGTGATGCCCTTCGGTTTGACAAACGCCCCCGCACACTTTGTTGATTTGATGAGTAGGGTGTTTAGGAAGTACCTTAACAAATTTGTGGTAGTCTTTGTAGATGACATCTTGATCTTTTCCAAGGATGAAGAAGAGCATGCCCTACATCTTAGGGAAGTGTTGGAGACTCTTCGAGCGCATAAGCTTAAAGCTAAATTTTCTAAGTGTCACTTTTGGAGGAAGGAAGTACGGTTCTTAGGACACGTGGTTTCCAAAGAAGGGATAGCTGTAGATCCCGCGAAGGTGGTGGCCATCCAAGATTGGAAGGTTCCTAAAAATGCTACCGAAGTGAGAAGTGTCTTGGGGTTGGCTGGCTACTATAGGAAGTTTATCAAAGACTTCGCAAAGATATCAGCTCCATTCACACGCTCGACGAAGAAGAACCTAGTTTTCACATGGGACGTAGATTGTGATGATGTGTTCCAACGTTTGAAGAGAGCTTTGACTTCAGCCCCAGTCTTAGTATTGCCAGATGGGAGTAAGCCGTTTACCGTTTATACTGATGCTTGTGGGACAGGACTAGGCGCAGTCTTAATGCAAGAGGGTAGGGTAATAGCCTATGGTGGAAGGCAGTTGAGAGCGCATGAGAAAAATTATCCTACACATGACCTAGAATTGGCCGCTATTGTTTTCGCGTTTAAGTCTTGGCATCATTATCATCTTGGCGAAAAATTCGAATTATTCACTGACCACAAGTCTTTAAAATACCTATTCTCTCAAAAGGACTTGAACTTAAGGCAGCAAAGGTGGATGGAGTTCTTAGCGTCCCACGACTTCGAAATAGCCTATACCCCTGGCAAGGGTAACGTGGTGGCAGACGCCTTAAGTAGAAAAAGATTATCCTTATGTCCTTTTTTTGTTGAGCGGCAAAGTTTAGATTTCATTTCGATGTTTGAGTTTAGACCTTCCATTGACTTCGTACCCGGTTTGCTAGCATCCTTGGAGGTCAGACCTACGCTTTTGGGACGGATTGGCGAGGCACATCGAGACGACCCGCAGTTGGTTGAGTTAGTAGAAAAACTCAAAGGAGGGGAGTCATTAAGCCATCTCCGTAGGTATAACCTAGACGATAAGGGTTGGTTACGTAGGGATGGTAGACTTTGTGTACCAAAAGACGATGACCTAAAAAATACTATTCTTGACGAAGCACATCATTCGAAGATGACCATTCATCCCGGCGGGGACAAGATGTACAAAGACATGAAGAGAGTTTACTTTTGGGCCGGCATGAAGAAAGATGTGGCCGAGTATGTCGCTAGATGCTTGGTGTACCGACAAGTAAAAGCGGAGCAAAAGAAACCCGGTGGATTGCTTCACCCATTGGAGGTTCCACTATGGAAGTGGGAAAGTGTCTCGATGGATTTTGTGGATGGGTTACCGCGATCATGGAAGGGTAATACAGGAATTTGGGTTATAGTAGATAGACTTACTAAAAGCGCCCATTTCATTCCCGTAAAGAGTAAGAGGACTGCTCCATGGTTAGCCTCCGTATACGTTCGAGAAATAGTTCGTTTGCACGGTGTTCCTTCTAGCATAATGAGCGACCGCTATCCTATTTTCACTAGCGAATTTTGGAGAAGCTTACAAGAGGCGGTAGGGACTCAGTTGTGTTTGGGCACCGCATATCATTTTCAGACGGACGGCCAGACCGAGAGGGTGAATTGCATTCTAGAGGATCTATTGAGGCTATGTATCCTAGACTTTGGGGGTACATGGGAAGAGCATCTTCCATTGGTTGAGTTCGCATATAATAATAGCTTTCAGTCCAGCATTGGTATGGCACCATTCGAAGCTCTATATGGACGACCTTGTCGTTCACCTACATGTTGGTGGGAATCTACGGATAAGATCTTACTTGGGCCCGATATGATTAGGGAGACTTCGGAGAAGATCGACTTGATTCGAAGGAGGATGAAAGCAGCGCAAGATAGGCAGAAATCTTATGTGGATAAGAGGAGGACAGATCTCGAGTTTGAAGTTGGGGACATGGTCTTTGTCAAAGTGTCTCCATTACGAAACGTTGTTCGCTTTGGGTCCGTTGGGAAATTAGCACCAAGGTTTGTAGGGACGTTTCCTATTAAGGAGAGGATTGGACGGATGGCGTATAGAGTGGAGTTGCCCGAGAGACTTAGTGGTGTACATGACGTATTCCATGTGTCACATTTGAGGAAGTGCTTGCACGAGACCGCGGAAGTGGTAGAGCCGAGCTTGCTTAGAGAGGTGGAGATAGAGCGTGATGCGACAATTCGACGAGCTCCTACGCGCATTCTTGGGTCGGAGATCAAGAGGTTGAGGAATCAAGAGGTCAGACTAGTCAAAGTGCAATGGGGAGATGATGAGAGCAACGCTACTTGGGAGACGGAAGAGAAGATGCGTTCACGATACCCTTTTCTTTTTGAGGGTATGTCCTTTAATTTCTCCTTTATTGCTTAGCTTGTACTTATCTTATCTTTAGTATATCCTCTCGCTAGTATCTTTGACCTTTATTTAGGATAATCCTATGGTTCAAACATGTGTTTGAGACATGTTATGTATGGTGGATGCAAAGTGGATGCAAGTGTTTGCTAGTGGTTGCTCGTGGATGCATATACACACACTATTAGGCACCAGATCGGCTCAGTCACTTCATATTGCATATTGCATATATATGGATGTATTTAGTAAAATGGATGTATAATGGTTGTATTATCATATAGTTGCTGCATTCGGGTGGATGGTTGTGCACGCATATAGAATTAATATGTATCATTAGGAATCTTTTGCATACATATTGGACGCATGGCACTATCATGAATTGCACTAAGGAGGTCGGCTGAATCAGTAGACCGCCTAATTTTGCATTAGATATGGACATATACACACACTGTGCATATAAACATTAAAGCATTAGAAGTCTTTTAAGGACAATGGATGCTGGTGTTTGATGGTTGAGTAGATGGACGATTAGATGGTAGGATATACATTCTTCTTGACTTGGAGATTTCGGGGACGAAATCCTTTAAGGAGGGGAGAATGTAACACCCCATAATTTTATAACATTAAAATTCACAAATTAAAGTATACTTAATTTTTAGAAAAGAATTAAGTGAAATGGGTTGCATAGAGAAATATATATATATTGATATATATATATAAATTAAAAATTAAATAAATAAATATGCGAAAAAGTTCAAAACAGCGAATTGGGAGGGGGAATAACCGAACCGGCCCATTTTTGAGGTCGACCCGAGCCTCGCTGGGTCGACTAGGGGTTAATCCAGGGTGTTTGGCTGTCAACCCGTGGGCCGATTCGCTCAAATGCAGATTTTGCATTTGATTGGTTCTCATGGTTCAGGGTTAATCTAATGGTCCTAAATAACTTCCTACACCTATAAATACATCCTAATGCTAACCCTAAACCTAATTAAAATAGAATAGTTACCGTCATACCATTGCCATGGAAATCAATGGAGCCGCTGCCAACTAAGAAAGAAGAAAAGCAAATTCAATTTAATTCTCTCAACCCTAAAGCAAAGCAAAACTCTCTTTTCTTCTCTAAATTGTGAGTATGATGATCTTAACAAGATTATTATCATTTTAATTAGGTTGAGTTATGAATGGATTATGAGTAGATGATGTGAATTATCATATATGTTGTTGTAAACCCCTTTTGCTATCATGTATATTGTAAATCCAATGTTATGTGATGATGATATCTTATATGTTGTAAATCATGCTATGATGATGTTATGTATGTTGAAAGTTTCTATGCTAAGTTGTGATGAATCATACATGTTAAAAAGGCCATGATGTTACCATCTATGCTAGTTAGTTCATATTAATTAAATCATCATGTTTGGGTTATGTTGATCTATATGACAAGTCACATATGCAAGTTAGATTGATTAGAAAAGTTATGAACATATACCAAGACATCTATTATGACATCTAGAATTATGCTATGACATATGTGATATCCTATGCTAGTTCACACCATCATTATGTTGCCTAAAAACCCCATATGCAAGTTTATGTATAGATTTGGGCTATGATCATATCATATAAATTGAGACATTTAACAAGTTGACACCTTTTGATCCTTAACATGTGTAGTTTATGCAAGTTTCACCCCTATTATGATTACATTTATTTTAATTGTCTATATGTTGTGATAATTTATCTTTGTGCTAGGTGTTAGACTATACAAGTCTAGCCTATATTATGCGTTGAATAAGCGAACGTATAAACGTGGGGTAGGGGTAATATTAAGGATTTAATATTAAAAAGTTGGGGTGCAATTGATATGATTTTGCATGCTTAAGTGGATGGCCATAATTGAGTCAATTATGGACATCATTAAAAGTTGACTTAATTAATAATTTGAATAGGGAATTATTAAAACCGGGGTAAAAGATATTAAGTGTTAATCAATGCTTAGGACACGAGGTTGGACCCGTTTGTGACGTAAACCTGCCCGGACCCGCCCGGCACATCCAGTGGCCACAAATGTCAGCCCAATGTGAGAGGTCCTAGGCCTAAACTAAAGCATAATGGTTGTAAAGACACGAGGTTAGACTCTTTTATGGTGTAGGACTGCCCGGACCCGCCCGACAAATCCAGCTGCCATAAATGCCAGTCTAATGTGAGAGGTCTTTATGAGGTTATGGGCTGAATGAATTAAGAAATACTTAACCAGATAAACATGTAAGGTGGGACATGGGGGTTAAGTAGGTTCCTTGGGTGGCATGAGGAATCTAGGGGGTGCCCTTAGTGGCATGTGAAATACGATTAGTAAGACTTAACCAAACACACATGTAAATGAACATGACTAAGAGGGTTAAGTGGGATATACTAGTGACAAGCTTAGGTGGGTAGCTTGTGGGGGCCCATTTCGACCAGTATCCCAAACGTATCTTTGTGGACTCGACCCAAGTCGAGGACGGGACACGCATGCTGGGTTCGACTGTAAGAGGCCAAAACGGGGAGCGGTGGCAACGCAAGTCCAACGGGTTTCCTATGCGTGTGTGGACCCGGGCTGGTTGGTAAGATGTTGTTGCATCGTGTAGGTATAAGCCGTGCATTCTCAAGTTGTATCGGGTTGCCACTTTAAGGGAGTGATACACCCCACTATGGGGCCAGCACGGGTATCTCCGAGTAGGGAGCCGATCGGAAGCGGGTAGTGGGGTACACCTAGTGGAGATAGGGGCAGACGACACCTACGTAGTCAGCTAGGGGTACGTAAGGCCATTTATAAAGTTTCTGTATGAAGCAAGTGGGATCAAACAATAGGGTGACTGGTGTGATGCAGTGTAGTAATTATTCGTTAGTAATTAGGTGTGCCTTACCGTTATCTTAAACGTTATCTTTATCTTCCTAAGAGTTCATAGACATTTACTTGTCTTCCAGCTTATGCCTTAGTCTGGTTATTTTGATAATAGTATTGTTAGAATTATCATACTCGCCAGACTTTATGTCTGACCCCCTCTATTTCTATCCTTTTTCCCCCTCTAGGTCCTCAGGTTGGGCCCAGCTCTAGTGGAGTTTGATTGAATTGCTTCATCTCTCTTTGGAAAGCTTGGACCGTTGAAGTAAAGTCCAGCTTGTTATCTTTTTAATAGCTATTTATGTAATGGGATTATGTATTTTGTTTTTATGAAGATGGATATTGTACTTGGTTATGATCTATGGTTTTATGATGTAACAAACATGTTTAATTTCCGCTGCAATAAAATGAAGTTTTAGATTTCCAAGTACTATTTATTATCTGTCTTGTTGTGATTTTTCTGTTCTATATTCACTTATAACCTCCATGGAAGTTAATGCATTCCCTTTGTGAGTGGCATTAATGGACGTGGGGTGTTACATTCCTTCTACATCCATCTCGTTCCCACCTCAAACTGCATTACACCATCACCAATAAACGCTCAAGCATCAAACTTTAACCCAAACAAAATCTATCTTTGATCTATTACAACTTATTGTCTCCTCCTTCACAAGGATAACCAGTAGGCACAACACATCAACACCTTTTCCCTCCATTTCCAACCTCTAATCAAACCGCACATCACCGCAAACCAAAAAGATCAACTCCCACAACCCCTAACCCAAATGCAAAGTAATCTTTATCCAGAAACCCTTGTTGTGGGTTCTAGGCGTCTACTACAAAGGCTCCGTGTAGGCTCGGGTTTTAACAACTTAAAAAAGGGAGAGAGCGAAGAGTGGCAGCTAAGGGAAAAGCGGTGCATGCAATCTCAGGTTATGGGTCTCGGGTTTCGCTAGGTGGTGTAATATGGGCTGAACGCGATAGCTTCTTGTGAATAGTGGATTTTTGGCGTGGCTCATGTGAGGAGGGACAGTGGTTTTATAGAGAGGTGCTAGGCTATGTTAGCAAAAAGGCGGATGCAAGAAGGAAGGCCGAGAGTCACTGGAGCGGGCAAGAAAAGTGGCGATGGAATCTTAGAAAATAAGAAGGCCAAGCTGATTTTGCATGGGAAAAGGAGTTGTGGGAATAAACAGGTGGATTTTTTTTCTTTTTCCCCAGGTTATGACAGGACGAGAGGAGGAGGGTGGCCGAAATGTGTGACTGGCGGAGGCATAATCAGGGATGGCAAAGAAAGTTCGGTCTCTTGGTGGATGAGGTTGATCAAAGTAGGCGCTGAAGAGGTGTCCATGCTAGAACATGGTCAAGGAAACGATACATACAGCAAAATGGAACTAAGGACAGTGGATAATCTGGTATATGTTTGTTTGTGTATATATATATACACACACACACATTTGAGCTAAATTTCAGTTTGCTACCATTGATTTTTCTCAAGAAACTTAGGTTCGAAAAAAAAAGAATTGAGAGAAGGAAGAAGCTAAAGGATTAAACGATATAATCAAAGTTTCAGAAACCTCGCAACAAATGGCATTAGATTTTATCTAGCACAACAAGTGTCTTTTATATCAAATAATAGAGGGCATGTGCCAAAACGATTTTTAGACCAAATAGACAAGTGTAAAGCAATTTAACTAACATATTTCTCAAGTATAAATATCATTATTACACTTTGTGTATAACCCAATACTAATATGTTTGATCTTTTCAAATAAATATCTAAATTAATTTCTTAAAGTCAAATTTAAATACAAATAAATTTTATTTAAATGCAATTATAATTCTCTAATTATATTGAATAGCGAATTTATAATTTTTCATACAATATTTTCAATTACTTTAAAACTTAAATATCGTTAAAATTTAACAATCAAATTTAGCTTTAAACATAAAAATTTAAATTTACACTTATAAATTAATTCAAAGCCGAGTTAAAATAAACTAGATCAAAATTATAAACAAATATCAAGTATGAATATAAATTTTCAACACTAAATTAAATTTACTCTGAAATTTTTAAATGCCAGAAGTTCTGGTTCGTTACAATCTACCCCCTTTAGGATTCTCGTCCTCGAAAATGAGAAGTTTAAAGTTATACAAGCATAAAATAATATTTTCTAACACCAAATTTAATTTAAAACAAAAATAAACTGTCGGATATAAATTTGAAAATCAAATTATAAAATAATTTCTTCGACCCGAAGCCCCAGTTTTATTTTCAAAACATTCAAAGTATTATCTTTTACTTTTATATCGAATCATACTTACTTCGGGGTTTTAAAACCAAAATCAATTTTTAACACTAAAATAATTTAACTCTGAAATTTTAAATGACAAAAGTTCTAGTTCATTATATTCAGGATTCAGAAAATATCGAAGGAATGGATCTAAAAATCAGGAACGTCTAAATTAATAAATTTTGATTGAAGTGGTTGAATGGATGCTTGATTGCTTGTCTTATTTGATATTTGACTTGTAAAATTTAAATTTAAATTCTAAAATTTAAATTTGAATTATGAAATTCAAAATAGTAATATAATAATAAAAATTAATTTTAAAATGGTTTTTTAAGATTAATGACATATCAGTAAATAAACAGAGAAAATATAATATTAAATAATATAAACAAAGTCAGTAAGACACTTGAATTTTTGAACGGTCACATATATGCCGACATACATAAATGTATATTTCGACATATACACTAGAAATAGAAATTCAAATTTTGAATTTCAAAAGTTTAAACTTTCAAACTTCCCTCCATCTTTTCACCAACTCCCATGGTCTGAAAAGATGCCCTTCTACTCAGAAAGATGTGTCCATTTACTCTCTATTTAATCATCTATTCAATACTACTCTTTCTACCTTCCATTCAAAATTCAAAACTATTTTATTCCTCATATACTCTTCAAAACTATTCTCTAATGGCTTCCTCAAATTATCCTAAGACCATGAGATTAACTAAGACTCTCAAAGGTTATCTCTACAATAGCCCAGAGGTTATCCAAGCGTGCAATGATTATGTTACGAATGGAAAAGTCAATACGGGAACATTCGCTATTTTTGAAGATTTTTCATCCTATGATCTTCCTACTCTTTTTCATCAAAATGAAGTTTTAAGTTTGATTGATTCTCGGGGCAACGATGAAGTATGCTCTCCAAGTCTTTTCAAAATGTTTTATGCGAATTTAAGTCATGGACTTTTCAAAGGAAATGAAAATCAAGTTTGGAGTAGTGTGAAAGGCACTAAAATTATTCTGGATAGTGATGTTTTAGGAACCATTCTAAATTGTAAGAAAATGGGTTCGTATTTTTCGGATTTGGAAATTGATGAACATAATTTGGAAACGTTTCATCATATTTCTGAAAGCAATGAACATATGGAATTCAAGAATCATTTTTTCCGTCCAAAAGAAAGAACTTTTAACCTCCTTCTAGATAAACTCACTCCTTGTTCTGGAAATTTTAATAACCCCACTTTTAAGGTCCAAAAATCCCTTTTTTCCATCTTTGCACTTATGATATTAATTGGGCCGACGTAATTTTGAAATAATTCAACCAAAGGAGATGTCTACTAAAGAAAACACTCTCTATCATGGAATTTATCTTACCTGAATCTTTAAATGCTTTGGAGTGGATTTCAAAGGTCATATGCTGAAAAACAAGCTAGAATGGAACAAGAAGAAAATCCAATGGAAATTGACGAAGAAGAATCCTACATGGAATGCGTAGAATGTCCAACATCTACTAGAGCCATGTCAAAAGATATAATTATACAAAATCGAGTCAAACTAGCCAAGAACCAAAAGAAAATCAAAATGACTCTCAACCAAATGTCTTCTAAAATGAACAAGTTTTTCGAAAAAGTAGGAAAAAAACTTGGATTGTCATCTTCATCCACTGAAATTTAAGTTTATTAGCTTATGTTATCCTTTCATACTAGCTTGTATTTCATTTTTGTATTTCATATCTCGTATCTTGTATCGTTTTAATGTATTTCCTTTCTATTAGTAATGATTGATCTTGTTTGCTATCAAAATTGATCTTTAATATCTGTAAAAACATTAAAATTAAGTAAAATAATATAATATAGTAAGAATAAACTCAAAATTGTGAAGAAATTCAGAAATACCCAAGAGACACATGGGTATGCAGACATACATATTTTTAGATGTCGACATATAACTATCAGAGATTCAAATTTGAATTTTTAAATAACTACCCTATGTCTCTTCATTTTTAACAAATTCCAGACTCTATAAATAACCTTTTTCTAGAAAAACACCATTTTAATTCTCTACTTCTTCTCTAATCACTCATTCTCTAAATAATCAAATAGTAACCAATCCTATTC
>JASFAX010001923.1:0-48200 GCA_030737875.1 Allium sativum
AAGTCGAATTCCATTTCTAATTCGAGTTCGTATTCAGTTTCAGAATTTAACCTACAAATTTCAATTTACTTACCCCAAGTTGAATTCGATCCAAAACCCCTTTAACGAATTAATTTCTAATTAGTTAACTTTACTCAATAATTAAAAATCTGATTTTTGTTTTCAAAATCAATCCATTTACTCAACTGAGTTCATATTTAATCTATATCTCAACTCCGGATTTTTCTGATGGAAATTCAGATTTTTATTCACCGAAAATCTTTTTATTTAATTAAACAAACCATTATGGTTTTAAAATGATTATGGCGCTGTTTTTCTGAATATTTGATTTTGACATAACTCAAAATCTACACGACGAAATTTATTTTTTTCTCTTCTATTAGAAAACTATTAACCAATAGGTCCGAATGTTTCTTGTTTCATTGAATTTCGACTTATATTGAGTTCTGTATACTGAGTTGAAGTCCGATTCGTCAAATTACAAACTACCACGCTGCGGTAAAACTCATTTTAATTAAATTTAAATATATACTTTGAACTTCGTTATTTAAATAAATTTCAACTTCAATCTTCCATATTTTAATATAAATCGGACCAGTTTCCCAAATCTAACTTAAACCTTTCGTTCAAAAGTGTTGTTTATTTCCTTCAAAGTTTCATAACTCAGTTGTAAATTATACACAACTCAATTAAATTCCAACTTCCTTTGACATAAGTTATTTTATAAATATTTGATGTAATCGAATTCAAATATTAAATTCCCTTTTATGGAAATAATCCATTAATTCAACATCCTTACCATTATAAACTTATACCATCCCTTGATAATAGTGAAGCCGTTCAAGCTGGGGTATTTTATTTACCTCTCAGACCTTGACCGACAACGTTCTTATCTTAAAATAGATACAAGCTTGTAATACAAAAACTCAATTTAAATCCCACCTTTTCATTCCATTTCTTGCATTAAATTTTCAAATTACTCATTGGAAATTTTCTTCATTATACTTATAAATGTTGTTTATAAATTAACTGCCTTATAAAAACAAACTTCTAAGTGTGGTAAGTCTCGCTGGAAAAAAAAAACAAGACTACTAAAGATGGGAAGCAAACCAAAATACCTATGAAGGTTTTGAGATACTTCCCACTGATACCAAGACTGAAAAGAATGTTTGCATCCACAGAAACATCAGAACAACTAAGATGGCATAGCAGTCATAAGAGTGAAGATGGTAAATTGCGTCATCTAGTGGATTCTACTCAGTGGGCTACGATTGATAGAATGTATCATTCTTTTGCTTCCGATCCACGAAATTTAAGGCCTGGCATTGCATCTGATGGCTTTAATCCTTTTGGTGATTGGAATTGTGGATATAGTTGTTGGCCTGTGTTTCTTGTTACTTACAACTTTCCTCCGTGGCTTTGTATGCACAAAGATAATATGATGCTATCTTTGTTAATTCCTGGGCCACGACAACCGAGAAATGACATTGAGGTATACTTGCAACCACTTATTGAAGATTTGAAAAAATTGTGGGATAAAGGGGTGAAAGCGTACGACGCTTATAGACGTAGTGAATTTAGATTACATGCTATTCTTATGTGGACAATCAATGATTTTCCAGCTTACGGAAATTTAGCTGGTTGCCCTGTAAAAGGTAAGAGAGCATGTCCAGTTTGTGGTGTCAATACCTGCTCAATATGGCTACCATTTAGTAAAAAGTGTGCATACATGGGTCATAGACGATTCCTTGAACCTAACCATGAGTATCGTCAACGGAAAAACTTATTTGATGGAACTATAGGGAATAGAGAAAGGCCTCAAATACAATCTGGTGTTCAAATCTTTGATGATGTTCAAGATATTATTAATGATTGGGGGAAAAAATTAAAAAAGGAAGAGAAAGGTGAAAGGAAAAGGAAAACTATGATGAAAAAAGGATGTACAATGTGGAAGAAGAGCTCCATTTTCTTTGACTTGCCTTATTGGAAGGTGAAATTTAACTAGAAACACATTGCTTTTCATTTTCTATTCATGTTTGCTACTTAGTACTTAATTAGTTGTGTTTTGTCAATTTTTAGGCACTTCCTTTGCGGCATAATCTAGATGTGATGCATATTGAGAAAAATATTGGTGAAAGAATTATTGGTACATTGCTTGATATCAAAAGAAAATCAAAAGATGGCCTCAATTCACGCCAAGATCTAGAAGCAATGGGCATTAGAAAAAAATTGCATCCTATAGGCATTGGAAATAAAGTATTACTCCCAGCCGCACCGTGCACCTTATCCGATCAAGAAAAAGAGATCTTTTATAGTAGAATGAAGAACTTGAAAGTGCCTGATGGATATAGCTCAAATATTGGAAAATGTTTTGCAAAAGAAGACAAGATATCAAACCTTAAGTCTCATGATTATCATGTTTTGATGCAACAACTATTGTCCGTTGCATTAAGAAGACTTCTACCTACAGGGATAAGGAATGCACTACTACGACTATGTTCATTTTATAATGACATATGCCAAAGAGTGCTTGATAGGGATAAATTGAGTATCAAGTTGCATTAACACTATGTGATCTAGATAGGTTCTTTCCCCCTTCCTTTTTCGATATCATGATTCACTTAACAATACATTTAGGGAGAGAAGCAAGAATTTTGGGTCGGTCCAATATCGATGGATGTATCCATTTGAGAGGTAATATTTATTATAAATAATTGACGGTTAAAAGTATCTATAGTTATGAAAGTAACTTGTTTATTCATTTTGGTTATAGATATATGAAAATATTAAAAGGGTACGTTAAAAATCAAGCACGGCCTGAAGGGTGCATTGCTGAGCGCTATGTTGCCGAAGAATGTATGAAATATTGCTCTGGATATATTAAAGATGCATTACAAATTGGAGAGAGGAAAAACCGAAATGAAGTGGAACAAAATGATTTTATACTTGAGGGGAGTCCTATTTCCAAAGGAACCTACTACAGTCGATGAGGAGGTGATTAATGCTGCTCATCGATACGTTTTGTTTAATACGGAAGAAGTAGAGCCGTATATAGAGTAAGTATAAGTCCAACTTAACTATGACATACAAAATAAATTAGATCCTTAATTACATTTATGTATGCAGAATGCACAAAGAGGAGCTAAAATGTTTGCATCCTCATCTTGCACAAGACGATTTGGAATTGTCAAAATTGCAATCAAAGACTTTTAGTTTTTGGTTCGGAAAAAAGGTTGATAGCTATATCTTAAAAAACTATTAATGATGAAAGTAATAGATCAACATAAATCTTTATTTAATATATTGTATTTGTCCAGGTTGGAGATGACAGACGTATATCCAATGTCAGCAACATAATAAAATGGCTTTCATACGGACCTCGTTCGCAAATAATTTCTTATTCTGGCTATATTGTTAATGGTCGACGTTTTCATACGAAAGACTTTGAGACGGCGACACAAAATAGTGGTGTTTCCATTGAGTCAAGTACTGTTTGTGTAGATGGGTCTATTGAAAAAATAATGTATTATGGGGCCTTACGTGAGATTTTCTTGTTGGATTATCGTCAATTTCAAGTTGCCTTGTTTAAATGCGATTGGGCAAATATGTATCGTGGAGTCAAAGTTGAAGATGGATTTACATTGGTCAATTTGCATCAATTTCAAAATAAGTTTGAAAGCGACCCGTTTATCTTAGCAACACAAGCGGTTCAAGTGTTCTTCTCTAGAGAAAGAAGGTAGTTCTTCAAATTGGTATGTTGTGTTGAGAGCGCCCTCTAGAGGGTTTCATAAATTGGAAAAAGACGACGAGGATGAAGAATCAACTAGTAAACCATTGGATGAGTCACAACTTGTTGATAGAGACGTAGATAATGGGGATGAAAGTTACATAAGGGAGGGTTGTAACGGTATTTTGGTATGTTATAAGCATATTTTATTGATTTTTTATTTTATGCATGTTCATATATACCATAAAATGTGTTGTTCATATATACCATAAAATGTGTTGTTAGAATGAAAAAAAAAAGAAAAAAAAAAGAAAAAATATCTGATATAAGATTGACATCTTAGCGTGTATCAAAATAACTTTATTTTCTATTGTATGTTCTTTGCATGTGTATTTTATTTTGTACGTGGTTGTTACAAAGTAGTGCTATATTTAGTGTGATGTTCTAATCCTTTGTAAATCGTTTTGTTTTTTTATAGGTCGACGAGGAAGATTGATCTTGTATTATCGACGAGGAAGATGGTGCTAGACGAAGGAGAGGTATTCAAGTTACATATTGCATTTTTTACCACATGTTTTTTTACTTTAGCCTTATTTTGTTTCTTTCAGTACGACTGAAAACATACTCCTGAAATGTGTTTACAAATGTATATACTTTAAGTAAATATTATTAATGTGATCAGAAAATGTTTTGTTAAAAAATCAACTATTTATTCCATACAAGTTATACGAATATCTATACACTAGCATGTTGTCATATATCATCTTTTTAGGCCAAAAATCATTTCACTGTATAAAATTACAAGTGAATTTCGTTTGGACTGGAATCATCGTAATTCTGCCTTCAAACATTTTGTAATAGAGGCACAAAGCTTAATTTGCCTCAAGTACGTGCCCCTAGTAATCGTATTTTTAGTACAACACATATATTAAAATATTTCAATTTTATTTCATTGTTTCCAGATTTACTTTCAACGCTATTACATCTATTTAGAATAATTCAACCATTATTTTCATTTGAAATTGAATGTGTATAAATGTTCAAACAGCGTATGCTAACAAAGAATTTTGGAGAGAATACATGGTGGATAGAAAAAGATACATATAATACAGCCAAGTTCGGAATACAACTAAAAGTCACTTGTATTTTTCTAATCCATGTTTAAATAACAACAGATTTACAAACAACTAAAATACCTGCATTAGATGTGACCATTATGGAGATGTCAGCCCATTCAAGTGCTCTTTCATGATGGAGGATGCATTGGATTTTATCTATCAGGGTAACATATAGTCATACGTTTAATGAAGAAAGTTAGACAAAATTTTTGGAAAAGGAAAGAGAGTTAAGACCTGGAAAGAGAACTAATTTTGTAATTCGGCCATGCACTGGTTGTTTACTTGATGTCAGCAAATTTTGGTTCCCTCATCGGTCGGTTTCTTTTTCCTTCACTTGTCTTGGTTCTTGTTGCGTAACGGGTCAGAATGAGTTGCACCTTTGTCATGCTCTTGTTAATTGTTGTATTTTTTAAGAATATGTTTATTTTTGCACTCTTATAAGTAGACTGGTTAAAGAAAAAAAGCGCACACTAAAATATTTTTACAACCATTAATAGACTATGATTGTAAAAGCAGTTTTGAAATCGGAAAAATCATTTGTGAATGACATCGACATAGTGATATAAATCAATAGCGAGAATAAGTATAAAATGATGAGTATGTTTGGTGGTCACAAGCGCTGAACTCCAGTAAAAAAAATCTCTTCTTCCTTCCATTTTAAGTGTAGTGTTGCTGAGCAGGCAATAAAATTTTCATTGTCAGTATTAAGATTGATTTATATAACGAATTATATAAATTGACATAGAAAATCATGAAAATTTCGAGTCAAACTTATAAATCTCTTTCTATATCAGTCTGAGGCAGATGCGTTGTCCTACCATTAACGGCTAAACTGTCAGCAGCTTTCGTACTCTGCTCACCTGGAGTAGTCTAAGACATAATTTGTGATTTAATCATATGTTTTGATAGGACCGCTATTTTTTAAGCGAAATTTTTGCAGTTACATTATTCAAAGGAAATTGTGCTTATTAAATCAAATAACATTCAAACTCTATCGTAGAAACAAACAATCATACATATCTATACACAATGTTATGCTTTCACTAAAACATCAAGCATGTAGAAGAGCGTATTGAAACTGTAGTGCTCTTACGTTTTCAGTAAAATCATATATATATTTTATAGTAACACACCATAGTTAAACTTGGACTACAACTTTTTTAGCAGATCATTAAGCAAGGATGTGGATAAAATATAGTAACATGAAATTGGGGTTTACATGAAACATGTATAACTATAGATTACATGTTAGTGCCAACATGATCATGTACAAACATATTGTTTTATATTCATGCACTTATTCATTGCTTAACTGGTCTTATAACTCTTTTATCGCTACTTGTCAGTTTTTATCGCTATTGAAAACTAACTTAAATTTTTTATTTTTTAGAGCTCAAAAATTGCAAACAAAATAGCAAAAAAGCAAAGTTTAGCTGCACTTGCAGCTGTTCATGCTGCTAATGAAAGACCGGTTGGGATTAGAATCAACGAACACCCAGATGGACCACTTCCGTTGCTTCGTGATTTAAATATTGCTATAAGAAGATCTCCTCGAAAACATGTTGAATACGCACTACTCGCAAACCTGGAAGCAACCTTGGCCACACTACAAAAGGGATGCAGCCCCCTCCTCCTTCCAGTAGCATCCCCGTTGACACTACAAACCAGATTTAGCCCCCTCCTTCCAGTAACAACACCTTCGACAATACAAACCCAGCACAGCCCCCTTCCCGTCAACTACACTTCCAGGAAACTTCAGCCAACGATGATTCCAGTCCAAACGAAATTCAACCCGATTCTACTGAAGGTCAAAGATTGACGCAAGCTAGAAGAAAGAGAGGCAGAACGATGATGAAATCATTAGCTATGATACCAGATGAGAAGCCGGAAGTTGAATTTAATGAACGCGGACAAGCAATAGGTGCTAATTCCAAACATTTGTCGTCATATATTGGTACTCTAGCAAGAGAGATGGTGCCTTTTACCATTAGCACATGGAGGAACATCGGTGACGATTTGAGGGATGATCTGTGGGCTTGTATAGAGGTACGTACTGATATTTGACTTGTATACCCTATGTTGGCGATAACATGAGCAAGTGAATAATAAATTCTGGCTTTCAATTGTATTTAATTTTACTGATTCTATGTTATTTATGTACTTATATGTCTCAATATTAAAAGCAACATATTATATACCTGCTATAGTTCTCTTTATAATGACATATGCATTATGCACATTGCATTTTGCAATACTGTTACATATTATATGTCTCAATATTCAAAGCAACATATTATATACCTGCTGTGGTACAACATTGCATTTTGCAATACTATTAGAGACTAATCTGCGGGTTTTTTTGTGTGTGTGTGTGTGTGCAGTCAAGATTCAAGGTAGATATGGTGTATAAGGATTACTTGTTAATGATAATAGGACAGCGGTGGAAGGAGTCGAAATCATGGTTAGTTGCAGCTATCAAAAAAGCGTCTCAAAATCCTGACTCTACCAATACTTTAGCAGGCCTAAAACCGTTAAATATAAAGAGCGATGACGAGTGGAATGCTTTTGTAACTGAAAAATTGTCAGAAAAGTTTAAGGTGGTTATTTTTGTCTTACTGATTTTAACTGTTAAATATATTACATTTTCCTATATCATATTTATTGAATTGATCTTATAGGCAACAAGCCAAAGATTCAAAAGTGTTAGAGAAAAGAATAAAGTTCCACACACCATGAGCAGAAAAGGTTATGCAAGATTGGAAGAAGAAATGGTAAAAAAATATTGTTAAAGCAACTATTATTTGTTATCACTTGAACATTCTGAAGTTGTTAAGCTATTTTTGCAGAAAAAGGAAAAGTCAACATCTACTATCACCAGAGACGAATTGTGGTGCAAAGGCCACACTAGAAAATATGGAAAATCTCCGAATTCAATTGCTGCCGAATGCATAGTAAGAATAAGTTCAAATATACAATATCAGAAACTGTTGCTATTGTTAAAGTAGTTTTAATTTTAATTTCTGAATATTGGTTGTTTTTGAATTTGTAGTCTAAGATAAATGAGCATTATATTGCCGCAAGTCTGGATTCTCATGGAGCAACATCAGTTACTCAAGATGGCATGTCGAAGCTTTTTGGTCAGGAGCACGGAGGACGTGTAAGAGGGCTTGGTTTTGGGGTTGTACCATCTCAGCTTCTTATTCGGGGTAGCTCATCAGGTGAAGTACGTGCATTGCGAAACCAAGTTAGTGGATTGGAGACCAAAGTACAGGAGCTTACTTTGATGTTGATGGTAAGTGTTAATTAGAAATTTATTTTAACGGCGATTTTTCCTGTTTTCTTGTTAATTAGAAACCAAGTTATTGTCGGTTTCCGGTTCCATTCCGAATATTTCGGAATTTCCGGTAAATTTCTGGTTTGATAATTCCGGTGCGGTTTTTTATAAATATGCAAATAAACATTACTAATCAAGATTTAAAATTTTGTTTTCTGATTTATTTTCGGTTATACACAAAATATGTGTTTTGATATAAAGATGTACATAACAAAGATGTTTTATAAATACACAAATAAACATGCATCAAAAATTCTGCATTAAAAATTGTGTGTCCTTTTAAAAGAAAATGCTTGCCAATTTGCTAAAGACTGCAATCAATATGTATGGCTCCAGTCAGTACTTTAGATGACATCTCGATAAAAGATCAGATTTGTATGAAGTTTCATGTTTCATATCACATAATGAACGGTTGCCTGAAATTTTGAGATCTAAAAGCATAATGCAATATATAGGCAAGGTTTGCAATTTTTTTCTCATAATGTGTATCATGTATTCAATAGAATGTTTAAATGTTTGTTCTTGGACATAACCCATTATGTCTCTACAATTGCAAAAAAAAAAAAGAGAGAGCAAAGCAAAATGCCTTTTTTTTTGGGCACCAACTTGACTAGTTATATTTTGATGTGCTTAATTCTACTAATAGAGTGGCTGAGCTTTTTTGTATTGTGCATAATTTCGTGTTTCATTACCATTTGTGAGCGAACCAAAAAATGTTTCATTTGGATTCTTTAATGAGACCATTAATTATTTTGTAGGAAATACAAGTTACCGAAAAATCATATAGGAGTGTGAATTTTTTTTTTAGTAAAAATTATTATTACATATGTTGATTATTATTTATAAAAAGCTTTGAAATAATACAGACTCACGTAATCCTTTCGACTTTTGCACATAAATTTGGATGTTCTTAAAATTTGATCTATGTTTAGCATATTACTTATCATTAGAAAACCCACGAAGTTTGTCGTTTAATGATGAATATGATTTTTCGTTTTGGCTTTCTGAAAAGATCTATCACACTCCTAAGATTGAAGGAAATAAGTTAGTGAAATTAGATACTCAACTTTTAAATACCATGAATTCCTAGTGTATATAATATGACAAGATTATGGTCCTATAGTTTCATTAATAATACGGATACAAAAATTCAATGAAATTGAAGGTGGCTCCTGATTAGGATGCTCCTTCTTGCACGCGACCTAAATTCGTCTTCTCTCTTGTTCGTTCTTGTGTGGCTGCGGTTTATCCTCGTTCTCTCTCATGGCTCGACACAAGTTTCGGCATGTTATAGACATCGAAGCCTTTTGGGGTCTTCTTGGTTTGAACGGATTAGCAGGTCAAATGTCGGCTAGGTTTTATTCTGAACGATGCAGAAGCTAAGTGGAAATAATGGGTGATATTATAGGTTATGTGTGTATAACAGGTCATGTAATATTAAGGGTTATTGATATAAACCGCAGGCAACCAAAATGAGACTGATGTTTGATTATAAACCATTATATTGTTACATGAGTGAATATTAATTAAATATGCCAAAGTTATAAAAACAGGGAATTTAGTCCCTGTTGATCTGCTATTATTCAAAATCTGATATTGTCATGAGTAGGAAAATATGAATTGAAATTAAATGTTAAATTATTAAAATATTAAATAATTAAATGTTTGCATATTTATTTGTATATTTATTAAAAAAGGTACCGAAATTGACAAACCGGAAATAAACCGGAATTTCCAGACCGGGATCGAAATTTTAAATTTTCTACGTAACCGGAACGGAATCGAAAACCGGGATTTCGAACCTTGGCCCAAATTTCATTATTTTATCCAAAATTGATCTCCCTCTCAACAGATTTTTTCCTGGTTTCTCCTTTATCCAAAATTCATCCTGTTTTATAAATACTCTAATTTATGTGGTAATTGTATAGCTGTTTTTAGTTGGCAGTCCGACTTTCCCATTAGTTTCATGCAAGCAATATACAATGAACCATACCTGTAGTAAACCATCATGTGAAAGGGAAATGAACTATTCTCAAATTTACGGCTTCCCAATTGTTCTAGTTTTATATGACCATAATCATATTTTGTGCAAATTTTATATGACCTATGTATATGCAATTTTTACAGGATCTAAAAGAAAAGCAAGCTAACGCGAGAAATCCAGCAACTCCTGATCCTAATACGCCTCAGGTACCCTTTTTTATTGGTATAATTGATAAAAACATGTAACGTTTCATGATCTACGTGATTATAATATTGCTGTTAAAATGCGTCAACTTTTTTTTGACAATGCAAGTTTAATTCTTTGGTTCAATGTTTGGTGAACATTGAAATGCTTTTACCGGAACTGTGAAATTTTAGGGTGATTTTAAGGACAGTAAATGGAGGGGGGTTGGGTACTGTTAAACTAAATTCCCGCGCATTAGAAGCTGAAGAAAATTTTAACGTAAACTAAATTCAATTTGGAATAACCTTTGTGTTTATACTGTTTTCTAAAACATGCTAAAATTGGGGTACTTTATTTTTTAAAGTGAGGTGTTCATCTTTTATTATTATATTATTGTATTCATACAACAGTAAAGGAAATTTCTCATTTCTTGATCTTACTTCACATAGTTAATCACTTCCAGTCATATATAAGTGTAGTCAACTAATAATCTATCAAAGTACCAATATCTATACCCACACTAGATTAAATTCAGAGAGTTTGCACAGAGTTTATTCACAAAAGATCCATTGTTTTCCTTCACGTTTCAGCTGTTATTTTACTGGTTTGAAAATACCTTGTGCTCTGATTTAATCAATTTATTCATCCATGGTCTCTAGATTGCTAATAAAGAATTCTATATTTGAAAAAATGAATGAACCTGTACATAGAAGTATAACCAAGCATCAAACACACAATACTGTCGTGAAAAATTTACACAACATTTATAAAAGAAAGGAGGCATTCATTCAACATTTACTCAGGTATGGAATGCTCATTCAAGGCTTATAAATAGAAGAAATATTTACTGTATCCAAACAACAAGTGATTTAACTTATAAGTGCTTACTTATGGGTGATTTACTCACATAAGTGCTTACTGTCTTTTGTATTTAGTTTCATGTTTTTATTTGCCTCACTTTCTGTTTTTAGTTTCCAGTTCAGATTTTCTAGATTTTTTTTGTTTGCAGTCACACCATGGAAGCAATACCTTGGCAGCTCAACTGTCTAAACAAAATGGAAAGTGTGCACCTGAAAATGAAAAGCAATCAGCTGAAAATGAAAAGCATCCATCTGAAATTGACGGGAGAAAAACAGAAAAACAGTCTGAACAGAAAAATCCGAGCAGAAAAACAACAGTGCAAGCTGATGAAAATGAGGGCAGAAAGTGTAAGATATTGAATTGGGAAAAACAAGTAGTTGCGGAAGGAAGATTGGCATCCACTGATCCAGAAGCTTTGGTACACTTTAAAAAACTTGGATGGCAAGGTTGGAAAGTTTGGATTGATGCGGTGGTGGATCCAGAAGCATTCTTGTGGAAGCCGAATTCCGCAATGACTACTATTGGAAAAGCTGTTGGATCAACTGTGGCCTGGAATAAAAATTACGTTGCCTTTAACTAGAGTGCTTTCGTAGGGTATGCTTTTGTAGACATTCCATCTTTCTTATGTATATATTGGGTTAAATCATGAATGTATTATGAAACGGTTATGTTTTTGGTGATGGGTTAAGTTGGTGATGTACTACGTACTTGTGTTTTATGTTGATCGAATATTATGTTAAGTAATATATATGAATGATTCTGTGTACTAATATTTGTTGCATTGAAATGTGAATCGTATTATCATTAATATATATGAATTTGTTTTACTAGTCAGGTCCATGTAAATTACAACAAAAAAAAAGTTGTAATAAGTCATGTTACAACGGTGAGAAAATGTTGTAATATAAAGAAATTCACAATGGTGTAAAAATGTTGTACTATCAATGAAATAACAACGGTGTAGACATGTTGTTATATAAATGAACACAACATATTACAATATCTACAACAACGGGGATAAAAGTTGTAATATAGTTTATTACAATGGTGACAAAAGTTGTTATACGTATACTCTAACTTTACTATGGTATATACGACAACGGAGAATTATAGTTGTAATAAATTTTATTACAACGGTATAAAACTGTTGTTAGATAACCCTTTTACAACGATGTTGCAACGGTGCAGAAAAGTTGTAAAAGAAACTAATATATTTCCACGTCTGCATACTCGACGGTGGAGGCACCGTTGTAAAATGATATTACAACGGTGTTGCACCGTTGTAATAGGGTGAATTTGTTGTAGTGATAGTATTTGAATAAAGAAAATTTAAATAAAAATTCAAATAGAATTGAAACGGGAATTTGAATATATAATTCAAATAGAGTTAAGAGGGGAATTCGAATATAGAATTTAAATAGAGTTGAAATGGAAATTGAATATGGGAAATTTAAATAGAATTGAATTGGAATTTAAATATAGAAGATCGAAGTATAAATAAATTACAACCGAGTAAGTGAAAATCGATGATTTTAGATAATCAGAATTTTTGAGTTGAAATGGGAAAATTGGTTTAATATATATTAAAAATATATCAGGATAGAGTTGAATTTAGTTTAAGCGAAGTTATAAAAGTTTATATATATAAATATAATTAAAACGAACTCGCCGCAGCGCTGTAGTTCGTAAATTGGCGTATCGAACTTCAATTGAGTATACAGAACTCAATTGAAGTCGGAATTCTTTGAAACAAGAAGCGTCAGGACCGATTTGATAATAGTTTTCAAATGGAGGAGAAAAGTCTAGATTTCGTCGAATATATTTTGAGTTATGTCAAAATCAAATTTTCAAAAAAACAGCATCATAACCACTTAAAAACCATAACGGTTTATTTAATTTTATAAAAGGGTTTTAAGCAAATAAAATCCGAATTTCTATTTAGAAAATTTCAGATTTGAGTTGTAAATTGTATGTGAACTCAAGTGGAGTAATAAATTGATTTTTGAAACAGGAATCAGATTTTTGATTATTGAATAGAATTAACCAAATTGAATAGAAATTAGTTAATGAGATTTTGAATAAAAATTGGGTTTTGAATAAGTGAATTCGATTTGGAAATTTATATTCGAAATCGAAAAGGAAACTAGAATTGAAATGGAAATTTCAATTTGGTTATGAGCAAGTTAAATATATTGGTTGAACATGTTATGTTCAAACAAAGAAGTGAGATAGGCAAAATGGCTAATTAAAGAATAAATGGGCGAAATTGAATTCAAACGATTGGATTGAGTTTGAATTGAAATGAAAACAGGTGAGCATGTGTTAGACAGGTATGGGATGAAGTATATGAAGAATTTTAATCTATGTGCCCGACAAAAAGGTACATGTTTAAATTCATATATGAGGTTTTATGCGCCGTATCGGCAAGCCGCTTGGCTTTTTGTTTTTCTTTTGGATTGGTGAGGGCCATGGGAGGCTATTTGAAATATCCCGATGCTCCCGATACAAAGGAGGTTATGGCGAATTTTTCCGGAAATTTAAGGATTAGAATATTTTTAAGATAATTTGATAGTTAGAAATCAATGTATCGATATATATAGAATTCGATAAGGAAACGAAATAAAAAATAGAATATTGTAAACAAAAAGGGAAATCTATAAATTAGAAATAGAAAGCGAACCATATACATGTTTTTAAAATGAATAATTGTGTTATATAGTGTGTTTATTCGAGGTAAGTGGTTTTGTCTGTTTTGAAGTTAATGATGTTTTCAATCAAGGTCTGAGAGGTAATTTTACCCCAACTTTATTGATTTCATTTTTAATTGATAAATAGCAAGATCCAATCTCGAAGAGTAGTGTTGAATAATAGTTAGTTGAATAAAATATTTTGGGTTGTTGTAACGATGTTTTACACAGCATTCGTTTTAACCCAAGTGATGGAATTTTGAAATATAAAAGTAAATATTTCCTGATATAATTAAAGTTGTCAAGAAAAAGATAAGTGATTGAAATTGTTTCAAATTTCAAATAGAATATATTTTCTAAGTGTAGAAAATAAAAGAAGGCGAGATATAGAAATGTTTTCCAAAGAATGTAAGAGACCGAGATGATTATCGAAAATATTTGGTTAACAAATATTGATAAGGAAATGGAGAAGAGATTTAATTAATGAAATATTAACTAAAGAGCCCAATGATTTGTTTGATATGTTGAATGTACACAAGTTTTTATTCGATAGTTAAATCACAGACTATCGAAGTTTTGACCATCGTTGTCAATATGGAGGGACCGGCTGGATTATTATACAAAGAACCACTCTGTATTGGCAGTAGCGTTGCAAATCAGATTTATACGAGGGTACCGAAGACGGTGTAAAGTGCAAGGGCTTTTTCTATTAATAGAAATTGTGCCTTCGGTTTCATTCAATCCCAGAACGAACGTATATGGATGAATGTCTGACAAAGTATTTCCAATGATCAAATGGATTGGTCTGTATAAATATATATGGTTGCAACGGATTTATTCCCTTACCATAATATCCAGAATATTTATGCAAATCATTTAGTGACTAACGGATCTGACGATGTGGCATTCAAAGTGATTGTGTTATAAATGAATGGCAAGTAATCATAGCCTCAGGCCTCAACAACCAGGAAATGACAAAAATCGGGTAGGCGGCATGGCTATGTGGGTCGCTCCCATTAGGATATCTAATCACCTATCTAGAGATTCATTTAATTTCTTATTCTATTCGATGTTGTCCCATTCGGGAGACGGTTGCTTATCCCAACCATTGGTGATATACATTCGATACACTCAAGCGAAATGAGTGGTCGGTCATGTGTGGGCCGGGTTGCAAGATGTTCTTGTTGAATCTAGTGTATTACTCTCTAGAGATACACTATCGAAAGGTGGTTCCATACCTTGTCATGTTGGGAATCCAATCCCCAATAAGCGCCCTGGTTTTTTTTTTATACTATGTATGTGGAGCATGAGATGCAAGCGTTCCGCTAGATTCTATTTATTTGATGTAGACATTATTATAATATCACTGGATTTTTGAATCAAAGTGTTTTGGGTTATAGTAAGGTAAAACCATCCATGTTTATGTGTGGGCTGGTCTTATTATTATCTTTTCTTTCGAAAGGATTTTGAAAGTTAAACAAATGGTTGGAGTTTACTTACACCAGTCCCATGACTAACCCAGAGTTTATTTTGTTTGTTTTCCCTAAACTCTTAGGTGCCCAAATTTGTACGGGCAGTCAAGTAGTCGGGATTTTACAGATTCATTTGGAGGAGCTGGAAGCAGGAGGCTTCACCAGTTCGCTATAGACTATAATATATTCTGCCATGAACCATGTTTGTATCTGGAAACAAGTGTTTATACCTGTTCCAGGAATAACTGTTGTGCTCTGATGATGGTATGTATATAAAGTTACTAATTTGTGTTTCAAAAGTTATGTTATATAATATATTTTATTTGTTCCGCTGTGAGTTTGTGATTTTCGTTTTCTTCTATTCTAATATTTCTTTCTTTCTATTTCTCATCCTCTAACTTCTTTCTAATAATGATTCGTATTTCTGTGCAAATTGGGTTGGACGTGTGTTGTTATTAGTCAACTCAGATAGTACGGATTTGCGGGCCTTTACATTTTGAATTTGAAATGGTTATAAATATATGTGTATATATTTGTGTGATTTCAAAAGGATTTGAAACGAAACTAGGGGATTTGAATTTTTGAATTAAAATTTAACTTAAAGAAAGTTAAATGAAATTGAAGTGAATGAATTGACTAGAATCAATTTGAATGCATATTAATGAAAACCAAAAGCTTTAGTGGAATTAAATTTGTTGAAATTTGAAGAGTTCAGTTTCAGCATAAGTGAGATTTTGAAAAATAATGGGTTTGTTCCATTTTTCCTACCTTAGCAATTTTGTGGACGAAATTCTTTAAAGGGGGGAGGAATGTAATGACCCAGGTTTTCGGTCAACTAATTTTAAATATTTAATATGATTTTGAATATTGAGTTGATAACATAAATGGAATTTTATATTGAAGTTATCGATTTAATAATCGATTTCGATTTAATATCGAATATATTAAATAATCGTAATACGAAAACAAATCTATTTAATTCAAATTTAAAATTGAGTCAAAAACAATTCAGATGATGGTATAAATTCTATGTGAATATAATCGATAATAATATATATTGTCGAGAGATTGATTAGTTTCTGAATTTAAATTATTTTATATTAATTTATTATGGTTATTTTATATATACATTCAAATTAAAATTCAGAATATATTCTGTTGAGCTAAGATGTAATAACCCGGAAATCCAAGCCAATTTAAAATTTTTATTTTGGCAATTTTAGCGAGTTTTGAATATTTAAAATGTATATTTTAAATAAAAACGAAGAGAAATTTATTTTGAATTGAATTCGAACGTATATATTATTCGAATCGTCGTTAGAATATAAATATTTATTTATATATATAAAAGGAATTGAAAATGGCGCGGTAGTTCGATAATTCGATTTCAAAATTCAAATGAATGTACCGGGTGCAAAATAAACCGGATTTTAGCGAAACTAAAAATATTAGAATCTATTTGTAAATATCTTTCCAACGAATCCGAAAAATCATAATTTCATAGCGGGGATCAGAAGATATGTCCAGTCCAAAATTCAGAATAGTCGCTATGGAATTCTGGCCCTTAGAAATGCAAATTTTGCAAACGACCTCGGATTTTGACGAAACCACTTTTGTTGGATCCATGATGTCAAGTTATTTCCAGGTTTCAAATTTCGTAATTTTTCGAATCAATATGTGAGCGTGGCAAAGGAAAACGCGTTTGACCAGTTTTAGTTGATTTTAATCGACTGGAAAATGGCCATTTTTCAGACGATCTCAGAATTCGACGAAATTAGTTTTGTTCGGACCGTATCGTCAATACGAAGCTAGAAAATATTTTTCGGGAATTTTTAGAGTTAGTATGTGGTCTCGGTAAATTTAAATGTGCGTTCAAATTCTATATACAAGGATTTAAATGGAAATTGATCGGAACGATGGAATTAGCTTACGGGACATATCCCATTATGTTCGGAATGGGGGTAATTAGCTAGGGACGACAGGCGGTGGGTCTCGTTTCGAGTTCGAAATAAAAAGTTGCTTTTTGAGAATTAAAAATAATAAATAAATAAAGTATATAACTAAGTCAACCCTCCTCCCTTTACTCTCTCTCTCTCTTCCCTTCCTTTCTCACGTTCATTTCAGAAAACAAAATAAAAAAAAGTGCTCCTCCGATTATCGCTGCTCCATCGCGCGGTCCCCCCCCCCCGGTGGCTACGCCGGAGCTTCTCCTCCCCTCCTATTCCACCTCTCCTCCCTCTTCCTTCTCTCTCCACCCCTCTCAGCCTCCAAACCCGTGGATCCGAAACCCTAGCCCACCCTTTCCACTGCCGTGGGCCTCGTGCCGCCAGCCACCGCCTCAGCCCGGACCCCATGCCCGTCTGCACTACCTCTGGCTAGCCCTTCGACCCCGTGGATCCTCCTACAATGAAAAAAATTGTTTTTTTTTCTTCCAAGGAAAAAAAAGGTGAGCTTTTCTATGTGTAATCAATTTATAAATTCATGTTGATAAAATCTTGTTTTTGTTTATATAGGTTCATGTTAGAAAGTTTAGATTTTTAAAACAAGAGAAAATTTCAATTTTTCTATATATGTTTCAAAGAGAAAAATTAGTTTTATCTATATATGTTTCAAAGAGAAAAATTAGATTTTTCTATATATGTTTCAAAGAGAAAAATTAAATTTTTCTATATATGTTTCAAAGAGAAAAATTAGTTTTTTTCTATATATGTTTCAAAGAGAAAAATTAGATTTTTCTATATATGTTTCAAAGAGAAAAATTAGATTTTTCCATATATGTTTATAAAGTAAAAATTGGATTTTTACATATGTTTATGAAATAAAAATATAATCTTTATTTTGAAGAGAGCAGTATAATATATGATTTTGGTTCGATCAAAGTTATGATTTTTGTTAAATTAGAAAAATATTATTTTTATAAAGTAGAAGTAATAAAAATATGATTTTTAAAAAGTAGAAGTATTAAAAATTTGATCTTTATATATGTAGAGAAATAAAAATCTGATTTTTATTATATATATGTTGAAATAAAAATGTGATTTTTATAGCGATGATATAAAAATTCGATCTTTATATTAGAAGTAGATATAAAAATATAATTTTTATATAGGAAGGAGCGTTATAAAAATATAATCTTTATTAGGAGAAGAGCAATATAAAAATATAATTTTTATAACAAAGTGAAGATAAAAATTCAATTTTTATATATGTAGTGAATGCGGGCAATGAAAGTGACAAAAAGCGGGAACGACAAGTCTTTCTACATATGAAGAGTCGTGGAGTTTGGATTAGCTTTCGGTGAGAACTTCCCACTTAATTTAATTTTCTAGTTAAAATATATACTAGGATACAGAGGGTGTTTAGTAGCACCCGACACCCATCGTCCACAGACCATGGACGGCTTATATGCTTGTTTGTTGGATTTTGATGTGTAGTTGATTGTGTGATGTGACGTGAAATGAAATTAGATATTTATATAGTTAAAACATTTTATAGTTGAAAATAGAATTTTTAACGTGTATTTAAAATAAATTAATATAAACAAATCGAACGATTTGTTTATCTACACACATTTGATTGATATTGATTGGGACGATAAATTTTACACATCGCCCAACTGCACAAATAAAATCTGTGTTTGATTGTTTGAAACCCCACACGGGTATTGGGATGATATATGACATACACTAATCCCAATAATTAGTTGTATGTCAATCGATTGATTGACAGACTGTTATAAGCGTTAAATACTTATATTTGATGCTTATACAGTGTAGAACGCACTTTGGATGATGGTTGATGATTTATCGTTGCTGTTATATATGTGTGTTGTAGAAAATCCATATAATTAACATTATATGGTAATTGATTGGGCCTCATTCCATATTTGAAAAAGAAATATTTAAATAGAATATTTGAAAAAGGAATATTTGAATAGAAATATTTGAGATAGAATATTTGAATATAGTAATATATGAAGCCGTGTTGATTAGATTGAAGCCATTTTGACGTAAACGATATTTTTATCGATTGTATTCGTTTTATAAGGAATATTGAAAAGTGATTTCAAAATCGAATATTTTAAATTGAAATTCGAACCGAATTGAAACGAATTAGAATTTGAATTGAATTGAAAATAAAATGAATTCGAATTGAAATTGAATAGAATTGAATTGAATAGAAAATGAATTTGAATTGAAATAAATAGAAATGAATTTGAGTAGAAATTGAATAGAATTGAATTCGAATTGAAATTGAATAGAAACGAATTCAAACTAAAATTGAATTAAAAATCGATTTGAATTGAAATCAATTTGAAATGAATTTAAAACGAATTTATGAGGAAAAATTCAATTTTGATTTGAATTTGAAAAGAAGTTGAAATCGTTTTGAAAATTAATTTAAAACGATTTATATAATACATTTTAAAGGGAAATCGACGAAGTATATATTATATATATAATATAATGGCCTGAATAGAACGCGCCGCGCTGCGGTAGTTCGCGAATTTCCACCATTGGCTTCAAATGGATATTGCGGGAGATCCGACCGTCGGATTCTCCTAAAACCAGAAGCGTTGGGTTCGTATCGAAAAGAGCTTCCTAAAGAATATTAGAAATTAGAAATCTAACAGTTGGATATGGAATTATGTCCAAATCAAATTTGGAAAAGGTCGGTGTAAGTGCAGTTCGATGGCCATTGATGGAAATCGACTGTACGGGCCTTGATAAAATTATTAAAATTAGTAATAATTTGTGTAAAATCATAAGAAATGATTTGGGAAGAATCGGGATGAAAAACCCCATATTTGAAAAGATAAAAATAGATTTTTATCGAAATGAACTAGTTTTGAACTAGAATTAAAATTCTATTTATTTTTAAATAAATAAATTGGATTTGAAATGGTTTTGAAAATAACCAGGATTTCCAATAATTATATTGGAATAGATTTGAATCGAAATTGTCTTCGGAATATTTCGATGTTGGATTTCGTGACGATACAGATATGGTTAGGGAAATTTGAAAGATATATATATATCGTTATTTCCAATACGATATTTGTTGGTCGTGGAATTTGATCTTGAATATAAACCGATGTATTTTCTATTCAGAGCCTTGTATTTAATATCAAATGTGATTTGGGTTTGTCGTGAATGGTGTCTTCATTAACACTGTTCTTAAGCCCAGTTGAGAAAAAGATTAAATCTTTTTATTTAGATTTAATGAAGTGTACCAATTAAATAATATTGAATTGGAATTGATTTTTGGGTTTATCGTGAACAGTGTTTTAAATAACACTAGTTCTTCGACCCGATAATTAATGGAATGTGATTTTGGGCTGTCGTGAACGGTATCTTCAATAATACTGGTCTTAGACCTAAAGGAGTTAAGAAAATCAGAAACTAACTGGAGATTAGTTAAGTTGAATGGTTTTTGAGGTATTGATCTGATGTTGGTTTCGGCCTTCGGGGATAATACTTAGGGAACTGCTCACTTGCTAATTTATGGTTAGGGACTGATTGAAATGGAATGTGATTTTGGGGTTTATCGTGAACCGTGTTTTAAATAATACTGATTTTTTAACCCAGTTACAGATTAAAACGAAGTGGAGATTTAATGAATCTTTAATTAGATTGAAAAGATCGAGAATGGAGTATCACCAGGTTTGCTCCAGGCGATAGTTAAATCTTTAATTAGATTTGAACGTGAAATGGTAATTAAATTTACCGATAACACCGTGGTGTTAGATATGAAGTATTACCAGTTTTACTTCATGGGATGAATAGGATGGGGTTGGGAAATTAAAACAAATGATTACTTCGGTAAGGTTCGTTAATCCTGACTAGTTTGAATTGATATACAAAAGAAGATTAAAGAATAAATTTAAAGGAAATTATCTTTGATAAAATTAATGGGAACATTTCCCTATGAATGTGAAATTTAGAAACTAACTGTAGGTTGGCTAAGATAAATGGTTTCCTGGGTATTGATCTGATGTTGGTTTTGGCCTTCGGGGTTAATATTTGGGGAATTATTCTCTGGCAAATTTACGGTTAGTGACTGATGAATTGGAATAAGGCGTATGTTGTGTTTGTGTAACACTTGTTTATCATATACGTGAGTTGTTCGGGAAGACCGGGTTTATCCTATTCTGAATAACTGATACGACGATAAGTCGAAGATGAAGACAGTGGTTGAAGACCGGAGGTCTTCACGTCGTTTGGGTGATTACTGATGATCTTGATTGGGTTGTACACCCAAGAAGATGGAAACAGTTGGTGATCGTCCAGACGTACTTGGAGATCGATGGATATGCGGGGTACTAGGTGCCTCCGGTTTCGTTCAGACCCAGAACGAACTTGTAAATGGACTGTGTGTCTGACATTGGATTTTAGTCTGTGTGATTGATTTCTATTAAATAAATATCTGTTTGGCGGTGGAGAATTTATTCTCTTGCTTAACGCCCTTCTCTGAGACGTACGTGCTCAGGGGTTATATATTGATGGATATCAAACGCACGGAGTGAATTGCCTGTGTGGCATGCCTACGTGGCAAATGATCAAGGCTTCTGTTGGAAAGCAAAGTCTTGTGGTTGATGATCAAAGCATGGCCTGTGTTGCGTAGCTTTGTGTAACGTGAATTCGAGAGCCTCACATCCCGGTGTGAACCAAAACGGGAGACGACGTCAGGGAGGGCATGCGTTTCTTTCTAGCTAGAAGTGGCATCAGTGGTTTTACACGTCCTGACGAGTTTGACTTATGTTGGGTTGCTATTGCGAGGCGCCTCGGTTTGGTCGGACGATCCGAGTCCGATGGAGTCATCCGTTGGCTCATTTACGCCCCATAGGGCGGGGAAACGCATGTTCAGGATTTGAGTTTAATCCACATCGGTGGACTGGCCCTGAGGATCCAAGGGCCCACCTTAGTCTGGGTCCTGAGCGGCGGGCTAGAGCGTCTCGAATCGGTAGAGGACTATCTTTTGCCTCGGTTCACAGACGGAAATCCAATTTCCAAATATGTGATTTTGCGGTTTTGATTGTAGAACTAGTATGGCGACATGATATATGGTACCCATGCTGTCTTTGATTGATACTTATGATTTGAAGTTGTTTTATACACTATGCACTTATTATAGTATCAAACGATTTGTTTTAAACGTATTAAGCATTTTTGGCTATTAAAAGGGAAAACTCTATCCCTCGGCTTGCGTTGCATTGTGTGATAAGACCTGGGTCTTATAATAGCTTCATTTTTTTCAAAAAGCATTGCGCTGTCTTGTTATATGCGCTGTTATTCTTGGGAGGAAACCCGTTCCGTGTTATACGGCGTGGTCCCTCGATTTACCTAACTTTAAAATAAAGATTAATAACTGTTTTAGTTCTCACACCAGTCCGATGACTGACCTGGAGTTTGTTTTTTTTATTTTAACCTAAACTCTGGGTGCCCTTATTTTGACACGGGCAGCTAGTAGTTTTCGTTTTGCACATTTATATTCACAGGACCCTGGTTTACAGTGGAACGATATCCGGAAAGCTTTGTATCCGTATATCTCCTTCAGTTGTGTATTGTATTACTTTCCGCTGCTATGTAATGTATTGTAATCTCTGTTATTTTATAATGTGTTATACTGATTTATACTCTGTATATTCTTGTATTCTGATGGAATTGTTGTAATATACAATGAAATGTTCTTCCGTCTACGTTCTATTTTGTCGTGTTCTCGAAACAATCAGGCGTTTCGAACGGACTAGATCGGTTTAGCGACTGATTCGGATCGAGCGAAATTCCTTGTTGTCACATTTGGTATCAGAGCTTTGGTTTATAAAGCTCAGAGGACAAGACACATTAGAACCATACAAAAGAATTCATCAGATATTGGATTAGTAATATCCAATGGGAATGACTCGTTAGAGATAGGATCAGTAGTATCCTAGAACGAGTGTGAAGAGTATGTTTTTAAAATGAAAACAAATTTTGTTTTGAAATTTAAATCACTTATTCGTATTTGATTATTTATTTTATATTGAATTGGGACAATCCAATATATAAAGATTTTGCATATATGTCTTGCAAACGTGTATTCGAAGTTTTAATGTATTTGATAGTTATAGAATCGCACTCTAGTGCCCGGGGATAATTCTGGTGACGGGGCACCATCGCCAGTATTTATTTTCGAGTTTCGAAAGTGAGATTTCTATATATTTCCAATTGAATGGTGTGAGAACCGAAACTAGATAGGGCTTATTGTTATGATTTGGCATCAAAAATCTGATTTTTGACCATGTATCAAAGTTATGAATTTGAAACGTTAATCAACTAATTGATTGATGATTGTGTTGTTTGATTACTGTTCGATTAATTAAAATTTGTACCATATAGCCAAGTTGAATCAAATAGTGAATTGTATTGAAAATTAGTCGCATTTGCATGCATATACATGTACTTACATTGAACAGGTCAAAGCAAAGAGGCTAGAGCAGAAGAATAAAATTGTTTGCCCGACAAATAGGTACATGTTTACCATAATTTACTGTTTTGTTTGGGAGATGATGATTTTATGAGCCGCTTGGCTTTTTCTTTTTCTTTTTGAGATCAGAGGGCCTGTATGGCAATTTCGGGATTTTCCCGGTGCTCCCGGTGCAGGGGAGGTTATGGCGAAATTTTTCGAAAATTTAGGGTGTTAGCCAAATTTTTGAAAATTTTGAAAAGTTCTTAGAAACTGAAAAGTTGAAGAACTTAAGCCGTAGTGAAAACAATGGAAGTTGAGTTGATTAGTTAAAAAACTTTCGGCTTCGTTCCTTTTCGGGGACGAAAAGTTTTAAGTGGGGGAGATTGTAAAAACCCGGAAAACCGAGCCAATTTAAAATTTTTATTTTGGCAATTTTAGCGAGTTTTGATTATTTAAAATGAATATTTTAAATAAAAACGAGGAGAAATTTATTTTGAATTGAATTCGAACGTATATATTATTCGAATCGTCGTTAGAATATAAATATTTATTTATATATATAAAAGGAATTGAAAATGGCGCGGTAGTTCGATAATTCGATTTCAAAATTCAAATGAATGTACCGGGTGAAAAATAAACCGGATTTTAGCGAAACTAAAAATATTAGAATCTATTTGTAAATATCTTTCCAACGAATCCGAAAAATCAAAATTTCATAGCGGGGATCAGAAGATATGTCTAGTCGAAAATTCAAAATAGTCGCTATGGAATTCTGGCCCTTAAAAATGGAAATTTTGCAAACGACCTCGGATTTCGACGAAACCACTTTTGTTGGATCCGTGATGTAAAGTTATTTCCAGGTTTCAAATTTCGTAATTTTTCGAATCAAT
This sequence comes from Allium sativum, assembly GCA_030737875.1. Classification (NCBI taxonomy): domain Eukaryota; kingdom Viridiplantae; phylum Streptophyta; class Magnoliopsida; order Asparagales; family Amaryllidaceae; genus Allium; species Allium sativum. The sequence goes on from JASFAX010001923.1 coordinate 24,705, forward strand.
ACGTGAGCGTGGCAAAGGAAACCGCGTTTGACCAGTTTTAGTTGATTTTAATCGACTGGAAAATGGCCATTTTTCAAACGGTCTCAGAATTCGACGAAATTAGTTTTGTTAGGACTGTATCGTCAATACGAAGATGGAAAATATTTTTTGGGAATTTTTAGAGTTAGTATGTGGTCTCGTTAAATTGAAATGTGCGTTCAAATTCTATATACAAGGATTTAAATGTTAATTTAAATGGAAACTGATCGTAACGATGGAATTGGCTTACGGGACATATCCCATTGTGTTTGGAATGGGGGTAATTAGCTAGGGGCGACAGGCGGTGGGTCTCGTTTCGAGTTTGAAATAAAAAGTTGCTTTTTGAGAATTAAAAATAATAAATAAATAAAGTAAATAACTAAGTTAACCCTCCTCCCTTTACTCTCTCTCTCTCTCTCTCTTCCCCTCCTTTCTCACGTTCATTTCAGAAAACAAAATAAAAAAAGCGCTCCTCCGATTACCGCTGCTCCATCGTGCGTCCCCCCCCCCCTCTGGTGGCTGCGCCGGAGCTTCTCCTCTCCTCCTCTTCCTCCTCTCCTCCCTCTTCCTTCTCTCTCCACCCCTCCCAGCCTCCAAACCCGTGGATCCAAAAACCTAGCCCACCCTTTCCAGTGCCGTGGGCCTCATGCCGCCACCCTCCGCCTCAGCCCGGACGCCCTTCCCGTCTGCACCACCTCTGGCCAGCCCTCCGAACCTGTGGATCCTCCTACAATGAAAAAAATTGATTTTTTTTCTTCCAAGGAAAAAAAAGGTGAGCTTTTCTATGTATAATCAATTTATAAATTCATGTTGATAAAATCTCGTTTTTGTTTATATAGGTTCATGTTAGAAAAGTTTAGATTTTTAAAACAAGAGAAAAATTCAATTTTTCTATATATGTTTCAAAGAGAAAAATTAGTTTTTTTATATATGTTTCAAAGAGAAAAATTAGATTTTTCTGTATATGTTTCAAAGAGAAAAATTAGTTTTTTCTATATATGTTTCAAAGAGAAAAATTAGTTTTTTTCTATATATGTTTCAAAGAGAAAAATTAGATTTTTCAATATATGTTACAAAGAGAAAAATTAAATTTTTCTATATATGTTTCAAAGAGAAAAATTAGATTTTTCCATATATGTTTATGAAGTAAAAATTGGATTTTTACATATGTTTATGAAATAAAAATATAATCTTTATTTTGAGGAGAGCGGTATAAAATATGATTTTGGTTCGATCAAAGTTATGATTTTTGTTAAATTAGAAAAATATGATTTTTATAAACTAGAAGTAATAAAAATATGATTTTTAAAAAGTAGAAGTATTAAAAATTTGATCTTTATATATGTAGAGAAATAAAAATCTGATTTTTATTATATATATGTTGAAATAAAAATGTGATTTTTATAGCGATGATATAAAAATTCGATCTTTATATAGAAGTAGATATAAAAATATAATTTTTATATAGGAAGGAGCGTTATAAAAATATAATCTTTATTAGGAGAAGAGAAATATAAAAAATATAATTTTTATAACGAAGTGAAGATAAAAATTCAATTTTTATATATGTAGTGAATGCGGGCAACGAAAGTGACAAAAGGCGGGAACGACAAGTCTTTCTAAATATGAAGAGTCGTGGAGTTTGGATTAGCTCTCGGTGAGAACTTCTCACTTTTAATTTAATTTTCTAGTTAAAATATATATTAGAATGCAGACGGTGTTTAGTAGCACCCGACACCCGTCGTCCACAGACCATGGACGGCCTGTATGCTTGTTTGTTGGATTTTGATGTGTAGTTGATTGTGTGATGTAATGTGAAATGAAATAAAATATTTATATAGTTAAAATATTTTATAGTTGAAAATAGAATTTTTAACGTGTATTTAAAATAAATTAATATAAACAAATCGAATGATTTGTTTATCTACACACATTTGACTGATATTGATTGGGATGATAAATTTTACACATCGCCCAACTGTACAAATAAAATCTGTGTTTGATTGTTTGAAACCCCACACGGGTATTGGGATGATATATGACATACACTAATCCCAATAATTAGTTGTATGTCAATCGATTGATTGACAGACTTTTATAAGTGTTGAATATTTATATTTGATGCTTATACAGTGTAGAACGCACTTTGGATGATGGTTGATGATTTATCGTTGCTGTTATATATGTGTGTTGTAGAAAATCCATATAATTGACATTATATGGTAATTGATTGGGCCTCATTCCATATTTGAAAAAGAAATATTTAAATAGAATAATATTTAAATAGAATATTTGAAAAAGGAATATTTGAATAGAAATATTTGAATAGAAATATTTGAGATAGAATATTTGAATATAGTAATATATGAAGCCGTGTTGATTAGATTGAAGCCATTTTGACGTAAACGATATTTTTATCGATTGTATTCATTTATAAGGAATATTGAAAAGTGATTTCAAAATCGAATATTTTAAATTGAAATTCGAACCGAATTGAAACGAATTAGAATTCGAATTGAATTGAAAATAAAATGAATTCGAATTGAAATTGAATAGAATTGAATTTGAATAGAAAACGAATTCAAATTGAAATAATTAGAAATGAATTTGAATAGAAATTGAATAGAATTGAAATTGAATGGAAACGAATTCAAACTGAAACTGAATTAAAAATCGATTTAAATCAATTTGAAATGAATTTAAAATGAATTTATGAGGAAAAATTCAATTTTGATTTGAATTTGAAAAGAAGTTGAAATCGTTTTGAAAACGAATTTAAAATGATTTATATAATACGTTTTAATAGGAAATCGACGAAGTATATATTATATAAATTATATATATAATATAATGGCCTGAATAGAACGCGCCGCGCTGCGGCAGTTCGCGAATTTCGACCATTGGCTTCGAATGGATATTGCGGGAGATCCGACCGTCGGATTCTCCTAAAACCGGAACCGTTGGGTTCGTATCGCAAAAGGATATTTCTAACAAATATTAGAAATTAGAAATCTAAAGGTTGGATTTGGAATTATGTCCAAATCAAATTTGGAAAAGGTCGCTGTAAGTGTAGTTCGATGGCCATTGATGGAAATCGACTGTACGGGTCTTGATAAAATTATTAAAAATAGTAATAATTTGTGTAAAATCATAAGAAATGATTTGGGAAAAATCAGGATGAAAAACTCCATATTTGAAAAGATAAAAATAGTTTTTTATCGAAATGAACTAGTTTTGAACTAGAATTAAAATTCTATTTACTTTTAAATAAATAAATTGGATTTGTAATGGTTTTGAAAATAACCAGGATTTCCAATAATTATATTGGAATGGATTTGAATCAAAATTGTCTTAGGAATATTTCGATGTTGGATTTCGTGACGATACAGATATGGTTAGGGAAATTTGAAAGATATATATATATATATCGTTATTTCCAATACGATATTTGTTGGTCGTGGAATTTGATATTGAATATAAGCCGATATATTTTCTATTCGGAGCCTTGTATTTAAGATCAAATGTGATTTGGGTTTGTCATGAATGGTGTCTTCATTAACACTGTTCTTAAGCCCAGTTGAGAAAAAGATTAAATCTTTTTATTTAGATTTAATGAAGTGTACCAATTAAATAATATTTAATTGGAATTGAATTGGAATTGATTTTTGGGTTTATCGTGAACAGTGTTTTAAATAACACTTGTTCTTTAACTCGATAATTAATGTAATGTGATTTTGGGTTGTCGTGAACGGTATCTTCAATAATACTGTTCTTAGACCCAAAGGAGTTAAGAAAATTAGAAACTAACTAGAGATTAGTTAAGCTGAATGGTTTCTGAGGTATTGATCTGATGTTGGTTTTGGCCTTCGGGTTTAATACTTAGGGAATTGCTCACTTGCTAATTTACGGTTAAGGACAGATTGAAATGGAATGTGATTTTGAGGTTTATCGTGAACCGTGTTTTAAATAACGCTGATTCTCTAACCCAGTTACAGATTAAAACAAAGTGGAGTTTTAATGAATCTTTAATTAGATTGAAAAGATCAAGAATGGAGTATCACCAGTTTTGCTCCAGGCGATAGTTAAATCTTTAATTAGATTTGAACGTGAAATGGTAATTAATATACCGATAACACCGTGGTGTTAGATATGAAGTATTACCAGTTTTACTTCATGGGATGAATAGGTTGGGGTTGGGAAATTAAAACAAATGATTACTTTGGTATGGTTCATTAATCCCGACTAGTTTGAATTGATATTCAAAAGAAGATTAAAGAACAAATTTAAAGGAATTTATCTTTGATAAAATTAATGGGAACCTTTCCCTATGAATGTGAAATTTAAAAACTAACTGTAGGTTGGCTAGGATGAATGGTTTCCTGGGTATTGATCTGATGTTGGTTTCGGCCTTCGGGGTTAATATTTGGGGAATTATTCTCTGGCAAATTTACGGTTAGTGACTGATGAATTGGAATGAGGCGTATGTTGTGTTTGTGTAACACTTGTTTATCATATACGCGAGTTATTCGGGAAGACCGGGTTTATCCCATTCTGAATAACTGATACGACGATAAGTCGAAGATGAAGATGGTGGTTGAAGACCGGAGGTCTTCACGTCGTTCGGGTGATTACTGATGATCTTGATTGGGTTATACACCCAAGAAGATGGAAACAGTTGGTGATCGTCCAGACGTACTTGGAGATTGATGGATATGCGGGGTACTAGGTGCCTCCGGTTTCGTTCAGACCCAGAACGAACTTGTAAATGGACTATGTGTTTGACATTAGATTTTAGTCTGTGTGATTGATTTCTATTAAATATATATCTGTTTGACGGCGGAGAATTTATTCTCTTGCTTAACGCCCTTCTCTGAGACGTACGTGCTCAGGGGTTATATATTGATGGATATCAAACGCACGGAGTGAATTGCCTGTGTGGCATGCCTAAGTGGCAAATGATCAAGGCTTCTGTTGGAAAGCAAAGTCTTGTGGTTGATGATCAAAGCACGGCCTGTGTGGCGTAGCTTTGTGTAACGTGAATTCGAGAGCCTCACACCGTGGTGTGAACCAAAACGTGAGAGGACGTCAGGGAGGGCATGCATTTCTTTCTAGCTAGAAGTGGTGTCAGTGGTTTTACACGCTCTGACGAGTTTGACTTATGTTGGGTTGCTGTTGCGAGGCGCCTCGGTTTGGTCGGACGATCCGGGTCCGATGGAGTCCTTCGTTGGTACATTTACGCCCCATAGGGCGGGAAAACGCATGTTCAAGATTTAAGTTTAATCCACATCGGTGGACTCGCCCTAAGGATCCAAGGGCCCACCTGAGTATGGGTCCTGAGGGGCGGGCTAGAGCGTCTCGAATCGGTAGAGGACTATCTTTTGCCTTGGTTCACAGATGGAAATCCAATTTCCAAATACGTGATTTTGCGGTTTTAATTGTAGAACTAGTATGGCGACATGATATATGGTACCCATGTCGTCTATGATTGATACTTATGATTTGAAGTTGTTTTATACACTATGCACTTATTATAGTATCAAACGATTTGTTTTAAACGTATTAAGTATTTTTGGCTATTATAAGGGAAAACCCTATCCCCCGGCTTGCGTTGCATTGTGTGATAGGACCTGGGTCTTATAATAGCTTCATTTTTTTCAAAAAACATTGCGCTGTCTTGTTATATGCGCTGTTATTCTTGGGAGGAAACCCGTTCCGTGTTATACGGCGTGGTCCCTCGATTTACCAAACTTTAAAATAAAGATTAATAACTGTTTTAGTTCTCACACCAGTCCCATGACTGACCTGGAGTTTATTTTTTATTTTAACCTAAACTCTGGGTGCCCTTATTTTGACACGGGCAGCTAGTAGTTTTGGTTTTGTAGATTTATATTCACAAGACCCTGGTTTACAGCTGGAACGATATCCGGAAAGCTTTGTATCCGTATATCTCCTTCAGTTGTGTATTGTATTATTTCCCCTACTATGTAATGTATTGTAATCTCTGTTGTTTTATAATGTGTAATATTGATTTATACTCTGTATATTCTTGTATTCTGATGGAATTGTTGTAATATACAATGAAATGTTCTTCCGTCTGCGTTCTATTTTGTCGTGTTCTCGAAACAATCAGGCATTTCGAACGGTCTAGATCGGTTTAGCGACTGATTCGGATCGAGCGAAATTCCTTGTTGTCACATAAGAATATCGCTATTTCATTTAAATGTCGGTCTATACGCTAAAATAGCGGTTCGTGATTAAAATTAATGGACCCCAAGATATTGTATTGTGGATAGGTACTAAATCAAATCAGTATCTGTTTAAAAAGAATAAAAATCCCTTTATTTCAAATCGAATTAAATTTGATATCAAATTGATATTAAATACATTGTACTTAAGTCTTCCCCTACCTCGTGTTTGTGCCTGTAACCTACCACACTCTGAATGTCGTTGTTCTTATCGCGCTCCATCATCACCTGTATAAGACCATCGCCCTCGTTATTCTGCCATCCTCACAATCGAACGATGTCTTCAAATTCCTTTTCTCTAGTAAAAAAGAACCGCTCTACTTAATAACATAAAAATCGCACAACCCTCTCTTTTCAATTCCATTCCTCAGCAAGTTATTTGAATTCAAAATCAAACCAGGTTTCGAAATTGCATTCCAACACAATTGAAGTCCGAAACGTGGATTTGAAAGCTTCAACCGAATCAGAATCAGACAGAGCGAAAACTCTTTGGGGCTAGCTCGATTTTGTTGCAGTGACGGTCGCAATTTAATATCTAGGAAGCAAAGAGGGGTTTCATGGCACGACATTTATGGCGGAGGTACCAAGGGACGTCGACGGTCAGAATTCGAGTGCGGCGCTAGGGTTCTAGTGAGGTGGAGCAACTATTGCCGACGACTGATGATTTTATGCTACAGGATCATTCACATCAAATTCTGCAGCCACTCTCGCGAGTTTTAGTGGTTATGTGATGGTTTATGGCTCGCAAGTGGAGGATTGGTTAGTTTGAAGTTTTCATTTAGTCATAGGAGTTGGATATCGTCCATGATAATAGCAAGGACAGGCAACATGGATCAAAGGTTCCCATTTTGCCGGGATTATTCGAACAACATAGCAGTAGGGAAAAAGAAGTTTAAAAGAGTAATTAAGGTAACTTAAATTATTAATTTATATTTAAGTCTGTTTATAATAGATTGATTATGTATAAAATCAAATCCATATTAAATGATATTAGATTCAAGCGAAAAATCGATTCCGTTGGAATCATATGGAAAATGCAGCTGTGGAGGAGGAGTATTAGCAGCTGATATAAATTTAACTAACGTAATTTCATTAAATTGTTATAGTTAGTATAATTTAATTCATGAAAATAAAAAAATGTGATATTTTATTTACTTTAGATCTGAATTGAACGAAACAAGAAGAGCTGGGTCCGAATGAACGTAGGCTACCCATTGGGGTTGATTTGAAATGCTTTGAAGTTTTATGAGATTTTTATCTAATTTTAAACTGTGGTTTAAAATTAGATAAACCAATGATAAATCATCAAAACAAAAATCACGGTGAGTAAATCTCACTCAATTTTATTTAGAATTATTTCTCTCGGTTAAACATAATTGTTGGTTGCTTGGATGTGTTTAAATATTTTTGTGGTCATTATATATTAGTTAGTTAGGCTTGGTTGTGGCTATTATATATGTATATTGGTGATTGGATAGTTCCCGCAGTACCATTAGCGGATGATCCTATACGCCCTACGCTATGATAGTGGATGACCTTCTATACCGCGATATCCTGCCCCGAAGCAGGACGGGTATTATTTTTGTTGACTAACGTTTGTGGATGTTGGAAAACAGGTAGGAGGGATCCAACTGGTTCCTCAAAAATATTATTGTTGTTGTTTCACATAAATTATCATATATGATGCGTTATAAATCCTGTGATTGGTAATGGGGTGTTTTAATTGTTTGAAATATCACTGGGTCCTAATGTTGATTTATAAAAATATCGCGAAAGAGATTTTGAGATTTAAAAGGAAAATTCTATTTTCTATAATAGAATTTGAATTTAGAATGGGCTAAAGATATTTACTTGTTTTGGAAATAAATAAAACAAGTACTGAATTTATAAACGACGTTTATAAATTAAATAATACAAGAAATTAAATTGAATTTATAAATGGTGTTCATAAATAAAATAGAATTATTTTCGTTGGATAATCAGAGAATTGAATTGAATTTATAAACGGAGTTTATAACTAAAGTGGAGAAATTATCATTTGATAATTTGAATATTTAGATTCAAATGTGAATTTAAAAATAAAAATGGGGAAATCGTTTTAAAGAAATAAACGATGGAATTTATTCTGATGTTCAGAGTATAAATTGAACTAAAATAAATCCGTAAGGATTTATGATTTTGAATTCGATTAATTCGAATTTATTCAAATAGAAGTTAATTTGAATATAGAAAATTCAAATGGAATTTGAATATAGAAAATTCAAATAGAATTTGAAAATAGAAAGTGGAAATCATTTCGAAATGGGAACGACGAAATATATTTCAGAATGCGGATTTTTAAATAGAATAGAAAATAAATCCAAAGGATTTATAATTTGTAAAAGGAATTGGAATTTAATATAGAAGATCGAAGTATAAATAAATATATAACCGAGTTAGGAAAAATCGACAATTTTAGAAAATCAGAAATATGATGTTGAATTGGGAAACTGATTTGATATATATTAAAAATATATTAGAATGGAGTTGAATTTATTATAAACAAAGTTTAAACGTTTATATATATAAAAATATAATTAAAATGAACTTGCCGCAGCGTTACAGTTCGTAAATTGGTGTTTTGAACTTCAATTGGGTATATAGAACTCAATAAAAGTCGGAATTCTTTGAAACAAGAATCGTCAGGATCGATTTGATAATAGTTTTCTAATGGAAGAGAAAGATCTAGATTTCGTCGAATATATATTAAAAATATATTAGAATGGAGTTGAATTTATTATAAACAAAGTTTAAATGTTTATATATATAAATATAATTAAAATGAACTCGCCACAGTGCTATAGTTCGTAATTTGTTGTTTTGAACTTCAATTGGGTATATAGAACTCAATTAAAGTCGGAATTCTTTGAAACAAGAATCGTCAGGATCGATTTGATAATAGTTTTCTAATGGAAGAGAAAGATCTAGATTTCGTCGAATAGATTTTGAGTTATGCCAAAATCAAATTTTCAGAAAAACAGCGCCATAACCATTATTAAACCATAACGGTTTTATTTAATTAATAAAAGGATTCAAGAAAATAAAATCCGAATTACCATTAGAAAAATCTATGTTTGAGTTATAAAATAAATATAAACTCAAGTGAAGTATATGAAATGATTTTTGAAACAATAATCATATTTTTAATTTTTGAATAGAATTAACTTAAGTTAAAGAAGGATTAGTTAATTGAATTTTAGAATGAGTTTAACCTTAAATAGGAAAGTGGAATTTATGAAATTTTATTCGCAATCGAATATGAAACGTAACTTAAAAATGGGATTTCAATTAGCTTATAAGCGAATTGAAATATTTTTGAACATGTTATGTTCAAATATAAAAGTGAAATAGGCAAAATGACTAATTAGAGAATTAATTAGCAAATCGAGTTTAAAATGACCGGATTGAGTTGAAATAAATAGGGAATGGTTGGATATATATTAGACAGGTATGGAATGAAGTGTAAGAAGATTTTAATGTATGTGCCCGACAAAAAGGTACGCGTTTAAATTCCATATGAGGTTTTATGCGCCGAATCGGCAAGCCACTTGGATTTTTTATTTTCTTTTCGAATTGAAAGGGCCTAGAGAGGCGAGTTGAGGTTTGAACTATTTGCCGGTACAAAGGAGGTTATGGTGAAATTTTCTGGGAATTTAAGGAGTTAGAATATTTTTAAGATAATTTGATAATTAGCAATCTATATATCAATATATATAGAATCCAATAAGGAAATGAATTTTAAAAAAAATATTTTAAACAAAAAGGAAATCGATAATCTAGTAATATAAAGAGAAAACATATTTATGTTTAAAATGAATAATGGGTTGGTACGGTGTTGATTATTCGGGAATAACGGTCTTGTCTGTTTTGAAGTTAAGGATGTTTTCAGCCAAGGTCTGAGAGGTAGTTATACCCCAACTTGATTGATTTCATTTTTAATTGATAAATAGCAAGATCCAGTCTCGAAGAGAAGTTTTGAATAAGAGTTAGCTGAATAAAATATTTTTGGTTATTGTAACGATGTTTTACACAGCATTCGTTTTAACTCAAGTAAGTGGAATTTTGGAAATATATCATGAATATTTCCTAAGTATAAACTAACCGAGTTGGGAAAGAGATAAGTGATTGAAATGTTTTTTTTTTGCAAATAGAATATTTTTTCTAACTATAGAAAATAATAGAAGGTGATATATGGAAATGTTTTCCAAATAGCGTAAAAGGGCAAGATGATTGTTGAAAATATTTGGTTAACAAATATTGATAAGGAAATGGAATAGTGTTTTAATTAATGAAATACTAATTAAAAGGCCCAATGATTTGTTTGATGCTTTGAATGAATGTTTGTTTTCTTCGATAGTTAAATAACCGACTATCGAAGTGTTTGCCAATATCGTTGTCAATATGGAGAGACCGGTTGGATTATTATCCGTGAACCACTCCGTATTGGAAATAGCATTGCGAATCAGATTATATGAAGATAATCAAAGACAGAGTAAAGTGCAAGGGCTTTTTCTATTAATAGAAATTTTGCCTTCGGTTTCGTTCAATCCCAGAACGAACTTATATGGACGAATGTCTGACAAAGTATTTCCAATGATCGAATATGTTGGTCTGTATAAATATATATGGTGGCAACGGATTTATTCCCTTAACATAATATCCAGAATATATTTTTGCAAATCAATTAATGATTAACGGATCTGACAATGTGGCATTCAAAGTGATTGTGTTATCAATGAATGGCAAGGAATCGTGGCCTCAGGCCTCAACAACCGGGAAATGACAAAAATCGGGCAAGCAGCATGGCTATATGGGTCGCTCCCATTAGGGTGTACAATCACCTATCTAAAGAAATTTCTTTTACTTCTTAAATCTATCGATGATGTCCCTTCTCAGGAAACAGTTGTTGATCCCAACCGTTGGTGATATACATTCGATACACTCAAGCGAAATGAGTGGTCGGTCATGTGTGGGCCAGGTTGCAAGATGTTCTTGTTGAACCTAGTGTATTCCCCTCTAGAGATACACTATCGGAAGGTGGTTCCATACCTTGTTATGTTGGTAATCCAATCTCCAATAAGCGCCATGTGGTTTTTGATTTTATATTATATATGGAGCGTGAGATGCAAGCGTTTCGCTAGATTCTATTTATTTGATGTAGACATTATTATAATATCACTGGATTTGATATCAAAAATATTTTGGTTATCGTAAGGTAAAAACCATCCGTGTGGATCGGTCTTACGATCATCATTTCTTTCGAAAGGATTTTGAAAGTTAAATAATTGATTAGAGTTTACTCACACTAGTCCTATGACTGACCCAGAGTTTATTTTGTTTTGTTTTCCCTAAACTCTTGGGTGCCCACATTTGTACGGGCAGTCAAGTAGTTGGGATTTTACAGATTCACTTGGAAGAGCTGGAAGCAGGAGGCTTCAATAGTTAGCTATAGACTATCATATATTCCGCTGTGTACCATGTTTCTATCTAGAAACAGGTGTTTATCACTGTTCCTGAAATAACTGTTGTGCTCTAGTGATGGTATGTATATAAAGTTACCGAATTGTATTTCAAAGTTTATGTAATATATTTTATTCGTTCCGCTGTGAGTTTGTGATCTTCATTTTCTTCTATTCTAATATTTCTTTCTTTCTATTTCTCATCCTCTAACTTCTTTCTAATAATGATTCATATTTCTATGCAATTTGGGTCGGACGTGTGGTGTTATTAGTCAACTCAGATATTACGGATTTGCGGGCCGTTACAATATCTGAGGCACCTCGCAATCCAACAACCACATAGTTAAAATATCAACGATGTCAGGGCTAGAAAAACATTGACACCACCCATAGCTAGAAAGAAACGTCGTGCACTCCCTACAGTCACGATCCAATTTTTGACACATACCGAGGTATGAGGCTCGCGAATTAATGCCATACAAGAAGCTACGTTGTATTAAAGTCGTGCTTTGATCATCCACCACAAGACTCTGCTTTTCAACAGAAGCCTTGATCATTTGCATCCCAGCATACCACACAGGCAATTCATGCCATGCGACTGATGTCTATCAATATATAACCTCTGAGCTCGTACATCTCAGAGAAGGGCGTTAAGCAAGAGAATAAATTCTCTGCCGCCGAATAAATATATATTTAATAGAAATCAATCAACACAGAATAAAATCCAATGTCAGACACACATCCATTTACAAGTTCGTTCTGGGTCTGAACGAAACCGGAGGCACCTTATTCCTCGTCTGTAACGACCCGTATTCTACGCATCATATGATCGTATAATATTTATTTCTTTTCCATGTGAAGTCGTATGGTCATGTAACTTTGGGAAATATCTATTAGAGTCATTTCCCATGTTCATGATTTTTCCCGATTTTTAAATGACCATTTTACCCCTAGTTATCACTGTTTTGGCCATAACTTTTGACTGGAAAAGAATTTTGACCTGAAACCACTTCCATTGGCTCCGAATGATGGTTTACAATTCCGTAGAGTGGTCACATTAGCCAAACGGACTCGCCGTTTGGGAGATATGGCTGAAACAAGTTTCAGATGGTGAAAAACAGCTTAATTGGGCCTAACCGGGTGATTAGCAGCTAGGCCCAGAGGGGGATTTCGGGTTTACGGGTATATAGGGGCTGATTAGGGTTAGAAAACATTTCTTTAGACATTTTCCAGCCGCCACTTTCATCCTTAGACACTCTAACAATGGCCTCCTACATCTAAAACACCCCAAATCACTTTCTAATTGAAGATTAGGCTTAGCAACATCAAATTAAGAAGAAAAAGCACCAAAGCAAGGTTAGAGCTGCTGTTGGGCATCAGTATTCGCCCCAAATCAGAGAAGTTTCAGTTCTGAGAATTTTATTTGAGGCCAAGGTGAGTGATTTGCATAGTTTTTGCACTAATTACGGTAATTAAGGGTAATTAGTGAAGATTAGCGAATTTATACACTAATAAATTCTGGAAAAATGTTTAGAAATTCTTAAATGTTATTTTAAACCTCTGATAGAAGTTTGGTTCGATTTGATTAAGTTTTGCCAAGTATATCACTTGATTTGCTTAAACATGCTTAAGGGAAAATTTGGGGTTTTGACCATGTTTGATCCACTTTACATGCTATGATTTGTGTTATGGTGTTCGTGGTCGATACTATACGTTGCTATGACTGTATGAGATGTTTTGTGATTGTTTAGAAGTGTTAGTTTGGTCAAAAACGCCGTCGAATGGCGAAAGACTGTCGCTGGAACGAAATGCAGGAATTTACCCGGATCAGATCGCCCCCCTATGAGCACGATCTGATTGAAGCTCACGCCACCACGTGCCACGATCCGTTCCACTTCGAAGGCCACGAACCGATGCAGCGCCGTGTCCAAACTGAAGTACCTCGATCCGAATCGCTCCAGCTTGGTGGACCACGAACCGATCAGAAGGTGCGATCCGAGATGAGGCGCGACGATCCAGACGAGGTAGCACGACCCGAACCCAATGGGTTGCCAGCGTCACGAGCTGTTGAGGCGCGATCCGTATGGTGCGACACGATCCGATGGAGCTGGAGCACCACGAGCCAGCAGGAACTCGACCCGATCCGATTGGGGAGGCGCGTCACGAACCGAACCATCCAAGGGAGCACGATCCGAGGAGAAGACTGAATGAAGACCGATCCGGAAGTGAAGACTATAACCCAAGATGCAAAGGAAGTCCAAATGAGAAGTTAGAGCTCAAGATTCAGATGGGAATCAACGAGTTCGATTCATGGTTGGGCTTTGCTGCGGGACGCGTGCCAAGGAGTTATCGACGTCTATAGCTCTGAACCACTATGGTAGGAGGTACGAAGACGGATTCAGGGCCATTATGGCATCGGTAGAACCAAGGGCTACAACCAATGAAGTGGGTCATTGAAATGTTTGGTCATGACTCCATATGTTCAGCTTGGTCATAGCAGGGTTTCTACAAGTCGGGATTCGTCGTTACCTCAGTTTGTCTAGTGTTCCAAAGTGGTAGATGTCGTACGCTTTACGCACTGAGTGAGAGATGTGAGGATGGTTGCTATGGATGATTTGTTTGCTATCATTGTGACATGCACACCCCACCCCCGTATTCTTACACTATTTATTATGGCACCTTAGAGCATTGTACGGTATGTGGTACTAACTCTTTGGTTGCAGGTCCAGGTTCAGGTATGGTTTGGTATACCTGTTATTGTTTTGTTTAGATGATTATCGCTCATACCAGGCTTTATGTCTGACCCAGAGTTTTATGTCTCCTCTTATTACTCTGGGTGCTCACACGAGCAGACTAGAGACAGGTTAGCTGGTGATGCACGGGTAGATGATCCGGAGACGAGCAGGAGGCTTCCACGTAATATATAATATTCTCCCTGTGTTGTTGAAGATCACTGCTTGGACATTGGTGGTGCATCTTCTACTTTAGCTTTCTTTTGTTTAGAGACGGTAAATTTGGAAAATTGTAATAAGCTATATATGGATTTCCGCTGCTCTGATGATTGATGTTGATTTTAGTTATCAGCTTATGCACTGTCTCACCTGTTTTATGTCAAGTATGTTATTATTATACTTTGTTCCATGCGCTGTGAGACATTCTACAGGTTTTTCTTCACTTCTTTCCTTTCTTTGGCGACCGTTCCGTGCTAATCGGGCACGTATACAGCGCACTTTCGGAGGAAATGCCGACTGGTACGGAGCGGGCCGTCACACTTGGTATCAGAGCTCTAGGTAGCGTAGTTAACCTAGGGAAGCTATCAGGGAGAGATAATATACGTATACGAGAGAGCGTATTTTTGATTATTTTGATTTTTAAAAGCTATATATATATATATACTGTTAGTAATATAAGGATGAAGTCGTACTGCACTAGCACCACTATGGAGTCGTTAATCGTTTCCTTTTTCAGATTGACGATGAGCCGATATGTTAGAGGTACCAGTAGAGGAGCCAATAATGGGAATGCTGCTGACATGAGGACGATGTTTACTGACCTCATGAGAGAGATGCTTAGAGATGTGCAGAGGGCAGCTCCCAATGGTGGAAATGGTGGTGGTCCAATAGTGCAGGCGCCAAGAGTCGACTTCGCCAAGCTGAATAAGGATTATAAGCCGTTCCACGGAACGGAGTCGGCCACGGATGTTCAAGATTGGTTGGATAGTTGCGAACGTATCTTCGAGGATTTGGGTATCGAGGATGCGATGAAGAGAAAGCTAGCGTCCCGTCAGCTGCAAGGGCGGGCAATGAATTGGTGGAATGCTATAAAGGCAGCTACTCCCGAAGATCAGATTACTTGGGAGCAGTTTAAAGCTCGCTTTAGCGAGAAGTTCATTCCAGCTGCTCAAAAGTCAGTGCTGTTTAAGAAATTCTTGGAGCTCAAGCAGAATGGCAGAGCTGTCTCGGAGTATATTGCTGAATTCGACACTTTGTCGAAGTATGGGTTATCTCTTATTGATACTGCCGAGAAAAAGAATGAGAAATTCATAACTGGTTTGGATCAGTACTTGGGGGAAAAACTTATTAACCACATCGATGAGACGTTTGAATCAATTGTGGGGAAAGCATTAAGATCAGAAAGTCTCTACCCTAAGTCGAAGACTGAGGTTGCATCCGCAGATGAGCCAATGCCACAAGCAAGTGGTGGAGGCAAGGGTGGTTCCCAGAATAAGAGAAAGCAGAACCAAGCTAAGGATGGCCAGAAGAAAAAGAATAAGCTAGATGTGGAGTGCTTCAGCTGTGGTAAGAAGGGCCATTATGCTAGTAATTGTCGGGCCAAGGATAGGAAGTGCTTCAACTGTGGCCAAATGGGACATCACAAGGACAAGTGTCCATAGCCCCCTAAGGAAAAGCAAATGGTGAAAGCCTACACTCTTAATGCTATTCCTTCTTCGTCGAATGCCCCAACAGCGGCGGAGAAGGGAATGAATGTCGTCATTCAAGGTATGCTTTCTATTTATGATGTTCCTGTTAGAGTTTTGTTTGATACCGGAGCTTCCAGTTCTTTCATATCTAGTGACCTGGTAGATAGGTTGGGATTGGAGCCCGAGATTGTCGATAGACCTTTAGTAGTGACGAACCCGATTGGTGGTTCGACTAGCCTTAGCATGATTTGTCGTAATGTGGTCTTATCGAGTCATGGATGCATGTTTGTTTGTGATTGCTTTGTTTTGGGCTTTAGTGGGTTTGGCATTATTTTGGGAGTAGATTGGCTCCAAAGATACAGGGTGGTGGTGGACTGTGAGGGCTTTTTAGTGACAGCTGGAGCGGATGATGGGCGGAGGATAGTGTTTGGTGGTCTACCCAGTAAGGGGGTATTGGCTAGTTTTCTAAACTCCCTCGACATTCCGCATAGTGAGTTGTCAGGTTTGCCCGTGGTTGGCCAGTATCCGGATGTTTTCGAAGAAGTGACCGGACTTCCACAACACCGAGAGATTGAGTTTCGTATTGATTTGGTAAAGGATGTCAGGCCTATAGTGATGCCACTTCGTCGTATGGCACCAAGAGAGCAGCGAGAGCTCGAGGTGCAAGTCAGCGATCTCTTGAAGAAGGGATTTATCAGAAGGAGTGTTTCTGAATGGGGAGCACCAGTTGTGTTTGCTACCAAGGCGGATGGTTCCCTTCGGTTGTGTGTAGACTACCGCGAGTTGAATAAAGTGACGAGGAAAAACAAGTATCCTCTACCGCGGATAGATGATTTGTTCGATCAGTTGAGTGGCGCGAGAGTATTTTCTCAGTTGGATCTCGCGACAGGTTTTCATCAGCTTAGAGTGGAAGCTGAGAGTATAGCTAAAACGGCATTTCGAACGCCGTCCGGATTTTATGATTGGTTGGTCATGCCATTCGGGCTGACCAATGCCCCAGCATATTTTGTGGATCTTATGAATAGGGTATTCAGAGATCAGTTGAATAAGTCTGTCCTTGTGTTCGTTGATGATATTTTGGTCTATTCAAGGACAGAGGAAGAACACAAGGAACATTTAAGAGTAGCGATGGAGGTGTTGAGAAAACACCAATTGAAAGCAAAGTTTTCTAAGTGTCACTTCTGGAAGAGGGAAGTGAGGTTCTTGGGCCATGTTGTATCAGAGAATGGTATTGCCGTGGACCCGGCAAAGGTGGCTACGGTACAAGATTGGCCTACGCCCAAGAACGCAACAGATGTAAGAAGTTTCTTAGGATTAGCCGGATATTATCGTAAGCTTATCCAAGGTTTCTCCAAGATAGCAGCACCATTGACCCAGTTGACCAAGAAGAATCAAACTTTTGTCTGGGATGAAAGGTGCGAGAATGCATTCAAAAGTCTAAAGGACAAGTTGACAAGCGCACCAGTGTTAGTCATTCCTAAGGGGGATGAAGAGATGACGGTATACACGGATGCCTGTGGTACCGGACTGGGTGCTGTATTGATGCAAGGCGGTAGGGTTGTGGCTTACGCAAGTCGGCAATTGAAACCGCACGAGAGAAGATACCCTACCCATGATTTAGAATTGGCAGCGATCGTGTTCGCATTAAAGATGTGGAGACACTATCTCTTGGGAGAAAGATTTGAGCTATTTACAGATCATAAGTCGTTAAAGTATCTCTTCTCTCAGAAAGATCTGAATCTCCGTCAGCAGAGATGGTTAGAGTTCTTGGCTTCCTATGATTTTGACATCGCATACACACCGGGAAAGGGCAATGCGGTGGCCGATGCATTAAGTAGAAGACATGCCAGCTTAGGGGCTATGTTCCTTGAATGGAAGCAACTGGAGTTTATCGTGGGGTTTGATTTCAGACCAAAGTGCGAATTGGATTCAGAAATGTTAGCAAGTTTGACGATCAGACCCACTTTGATTGAGCGGATCGGCTCTAGTCAGAGGGACGATCCTAACCTATTGGAAATCATTTCCAAGTTAGAGATGTGTGTCGATGAGGAGGTGAACAAGTATGGGCTTGATCGAGATGGATGGCTTAGAAAGAATGGAAAGCTTGTTGTACCCAATGTCAATGGATTGAGAGATGAAGTGCTTAGAGAATGTCATCACTCAAAGCTAACTATACACCCCGGTGGTAACAAGATGTATCGAGATATGAAGCAGACTTACTACTGGGAAGGGATGAAAAGAGACGTTGGGAAGTTTATATCCAAGTGCATGAATTGCCAGCTAGTTAAAGCCGAGCAAAAGAAGCCTAGTGGGTTGTTACAGCCCTTAGAAATTCCCGAATGGAAATGGGAGCAAGTCTCGATGGATTTCATCGATGGTTTACCAAGGACTAGATCGGGATATGACAGCATTTGGGTAATTGTAGATCGACTGACTAAAAGTGCAAGGTTTATACCAGTCAAATCGACCAGAACGGCAGCTAAGTTAGCAGAATTGTATATGAAGTGGGTAGTGAGATTTCATGGAGTACCTAAAAGCATTATGAGCGACCGAGACCCGTTGTTCACTAGTGGGTTTTGGAAGAGCTTACAAGAGGCTTTAGGGTCAGAGTTACATCTCAGTACCGCATAACATCCTCAGACCGACAGTCAGACGCAGAGGGTGAATCGTATTTTGGAAGATCTCTTGAGAGCGTGTATATTGGATTTTGGTGGATCATGGGATGACCATTTGCATCTAGTAGAGTTTGCATATAATAATAGCTACCAATCCAGTATCGGTATGGCTCCGTTTGAAGCTTTGTACGGAAGACCGTGTAACTCACCATCATGTTGGATAGAGACTGGCGAGAAGTTTATGCTTGGACCAGATGTGGTGAGAGAAACTTCAGATAAAATCAAGATCATTCAACAACGAATGAAGGCTGCCCAAGATAGGCAGAAGAGTTATGCTGATAAGAGGAGAAGAGACCTAAAATTCTCCGTTGGTGACTTGGTGTTTGTCAAGACTTCTCCGTTGAAGAGCGTAATACGATTCGGCAGGAGAGGCAAGTTGGCACCAAGATTTGTTGGCCCATTCCCTGTTCTTGAACTAGTCGGGAATTTGGCATACATAATTGACTTACCAGAGAAGATGGCGGGAGTTCACAACGTATTTCATGTTTCCCAACCAAGGAAATTCGTTCACGACTCAGATATGACTATCTCACCTGATCAGTTATAGGACTTCGAAGTAGAACCCGAGGCGGTTGGGAACCGCAAGCCGGCCTGTATTGTCGCGCACGACATGAAGCAACTTCGAAGGAAGGCGGTGAAGCTAGTCAAGGTATAGTGGAGCGAGGACGAGAATGATTGTACTTGGGAGACAGAGGAGGACATTAGGAAGACGCACCCAGAACTCTTTGCCTGGTAAGATTTTGACTTCGATTTAGTTTTCCGCAAGCTAGGATAGGCTTGCTTGCTTGTTTTGCATGTTTGATTGTTGTATGTGGTTGTTAGGCATGCGGGATCCTTTGTATGTTTTGGGTTAAGGAATTTCGGGGGCGAAATTTCTTAAGGGGGGGAGAGTGTAACGACCCGTATTCTACGCATCATATGATCGTAGAATATTTATTTCTTTCCCATGTGAAGTCGTATGGTCATGTAACTTTGGGAAATATCTATTAGAGTCATTTCCCATGTTCATGATTTTTCCCGATTTTTAAATGACCATTTTACCCCTAGTTATCACTGTTTTGGCCATAACTTTTGACTGGAAAAGAATTTTGACCTGAAACCACTTCCATTGGCTCCGGATGATGGTTTACAATTGTGTAGAGTGGTCACATTAGCCAAACGGACTCACCGTTTGAGAGATATGGCTGAAACAAGTTTCAGATGGTGAAAAACAGCTTAATTGGGCCTAACCGGGTGATTAGCAGCTAGGCCCAGAGGGGGATTTCGGGTTTAGGGGTATATAGGGGCTGATTAGGGTTAGAAAACATTTCTTTAGACATTTTCCAGCCGCCACTTTAATCCTTAGACACTCTAACAATGGCCTCCTACATCTAAAACACCCCAAATCACTTTCTAATTGAAGATTTGGCTTAGCAACATCAAATTAAGAAGAAAAAGCACCAAAGCAAGGTTAGAGCTGCTGTTGGGCATCAGTATTCGCCCCAAATCATAGAAGTTTCAGTTCTGAGAATTTTATTTGAGGCCAAGGTGAGTGATTTGCATAGTTTTTGCACTAATTACGGTAATTAAGGGTAATTAGTGAAGATTAGCGAATATATACACTAATAAATTCTGGAAAAATGTTTAGAAATTCTTAAATATTATTTTAAACCTCTGATAGAAGTTTGGTTTGATTTGATTAAGTTTTGCCAAGTATATCACTTGATTTGCTTAAACATGCTTAAGGGAAAATTTGGGGTTTTGACCATGTTTGATCCACTTTACATGCTATGATTTGTGTTATGGTGTTCGTGGTCGATACTATACGTTGCTATGACTGTATGAGATGTTTTGTGATTGTTTAGAAGTGTTAGTTTGGTCAAAAACGCTTTCGAATGGCGAAAGACTGTCGCTAGAACGAAATGCAGGAATTTACCCGGATCAGATCGCCCCCCTATGAGCACGATCTGATTGAATCTCACGCCACCACGTGCCACGATCCGTTCCACTTCGAAGGCCACGAACCGATGCAGCGCCGTGTCCAAACTGAAGTACCTCGATCCGAATCGCTCCAGCTTGGTGGACCACGAACCGATCAGAAGGTGCGATCCGAGATGAGGCGCGACGATTCAGACGAGGTAGCACGACCCGAACCCAATGGGTTGCCAGCGTCACGAGCTGTTGAGGCGCGATCTGTATGGTGCGACACTATCCGATGGAACTGGAGCACCACGAGCCAGCAGGAACTCGACCCGATCCGATTGGGGAGGCGCGTCACGAACCGAACCATCCAAGGGAGCACGATCCGAGGAGAAGACTGAATGAAGACCGATCCGGAAGTGAAGACTATAACCCGAGATGCAAAGGAAGTCCAAATGAGAAGTTAGAGCTCAAGATTCAGATGGGAATCAACGAGTTCGCTTCATGGTTGGGCTTTGCTGCGGGACGCGTGCCAAGGAGTTATCGACGTCTATAGCTCTGAACCACTATGGTAGGAGGTACGAAGACGGATTCAGGGCCATTATGGCATCGGTAGAACCAAGGGCTACAACCAATGAAGTGGGTCATTGAAATGTTTGGTCATGACTCCATATGTTCAGCTTGGTCATAGCAGGGTTTCTACAAGTCGGGATTCGTCGTTACCTCAGTTTGTCTAGTGTTCCAAAGTGGTAGATGTCGTACGCTTTACGCACTGAGTGAGAGATGTGAGGATGGTTGCTATGGATGATTTGTTTGCTATCATTGTGACATGCACACCCCACCCCCGTATTCTTACACTATTTATTATGGCACCTTAGAGCATTGTACGGTATGTGGTACTAACTGTTTGGTTGCAGGTCCAGGTTCAGGTATGGTTTGGTATACCTGTTATTGTTTTGTTTAGATGGTTATCGCTCATACCAGGCTTTATGTCTGACCCAGAGTTTTATGTCTCCTCTTATTACTCTGGGTGCTCACACGAGCAGACTAGAGACAGGTTAGCTGGTGATGCACGGGTAGATGATCCGGAGACGAGCAGGAGGCTTCCACGTAATATATAATATTCTCCCTGTGTTGTTGAAGATCACTGCTTGGGCATTGGTGGTGCATCTTCTACTTTAGCTTTCTTTTGTTTAGAGACGGTAAATTTGGAAAATTGTAATAAGTTGTATATGGATTTCCGCTGCTCTGATGATTGATGTTGATTTTAGTTATCAGCTTATGCACTGTCTCACCTGTTTTATGTCAAGTATGTTATTATTATACTTTGTTCCATGCGCTGTGAGACATTCTACAGGTTTTTCTTCACTTCTTTCCTTTCTTTGGCGACCGTTCCGTGCTAATCGGGCACGTATACAGCGCACTTTCGGAGGAAATGCCGACTGGTACGGAGCGGGCCATCACATCGTCCCATATGTCCAATACAGAAGAGAGGTCCTCGCATATCCGGTCGATCTCCAAGTACGTCCGGACGATCACCACTTATTACCTCGTCTTGGGTGTACAGCCCAATCAAGACATCAGTAATCATCCAAACGATGTGAAGACCTCCGGTCTTCAACCACCGTCTTTATCATCGACTTATCGTCGAATCAGTTATTCAAAATGGGTATAAACTTGGCCTTTCCGAATAACTCGCGTATATAATAAACAAGTGCTATAAAAACACAACATATGCCTCATTCCAATTTTGGATATTCCTTTATTTAAATATTCACATTTTTAGGGATTTGTTCCCATTAATTTTATCGAAGATAAATTCTTTAAAATTTATTCTTTAATCTTCCTTTGGATGTCAATTCAAACCATATTAAGGTTTTCCAAACTAGTCGGGACTAACGCGCTTTACCGAAGTAACCATTTATATAATTTCCCAATCCCATCCTATTCATCCCATGGAGCAAAACTGGTATTACCCCATAACTAACACCATGTTGTTATCGGTAAATTTAATTACCATTTCACGTTCAAATCCAATTAAAGATTCAACTATCGCTAGGAGCAAAATTGGTGATACTCCATTCTCGATCATTTCCCAAATTTGATAATTTAAACTATCAATTCACATTTCAATCTAATTAAAGATTCATTAAAATTCCACTTAGTTTTAATCTTCCCAAAAATCAATATTAATGATTATTTAACTTTTGAAACACAAACATGTCGCATCGACAATCTATATCGTACTATTGATTTCTGCAGATATATAACCTTTAAGCTCGTACGTCTCAAAGAAGGGGGTTAAGCAGGAGAATAAATTCTCCGCCACCAAACAGATATATATTTAGGAGAGATCAACCATACAGTTTGAAATACAATGACAGACATGTAATCCTGCCTTTAACTGGGTTAAAGAACTAATGTCGTTTAAAACACAGTTCACGTTAAACCCAAATCACATTCCGTTAATGGAATCTTCACAGAAAAACAAATCAATATTTAATCGATATCAATTTCCGTGTCTGACTAATAATATAAATCGAATAACGGCAAAGCCTTTTAAATTCCAAATGTATTAACAGTCTTCCTCCATAGAAGTTCACTTCGATTATTATCAAATCGAGTTCCATTCAATTCCAATTTAATATATTAAATTGGAAAACCATTTCTTTGGAAAATTCCCTTTAATCTTAATAAAAGATTTATAAATTCCAAATCACATTTCACTATAAATCGGGTTA